>PIJE02000966.1:15000-58415 GCA_002895965.2 Coryphaenoides rupestris | reverse complement strand
CTGCATTGGGAGGACATTTCATTTGTTAGTTTTAAAACTTGAATTGCACTGCCGTCGAGTGACGCGTAAAATGTGTTCCCTGGTTTCCGCTGGTAAAAAATACATTTTATGGGTTTTGAGTCGAGGTTGCGAGATCGCTTCTTGTTTAGAAAACTCGCGGCCAACGACCATAGTCTTGCGATGACTCTTCTGAACTCTTCTGACCTGTTTCAGATGACCGCATCCGTACTTTTGAAACGTGAGTTTGGAGGAAGATGCTTTTTAAACTTGGAGCCATGTTATACCAAGTCTGGAGTGAGTGAATGTCAAGTATCCTGGCCTTGTTGCATAATCTCGCCCCCCCTCCCCCCAAACCTCTTTAAGTAAAGTAACCGCTTTTGTGATCTTTTCCGCTTTCATTTCAAACATTCTCTTGCCCCTCGCCCCCCCCCCCCCCCTCCTTGGCTGTATATGTGCATTGAATTGTTATTGACAGTATGCTATCTCAGTATTTATATCAGAACTCCAAAGCCATAATGGTAAGAACTCGTTAAGGGACGGAATTGCCTAATTACCAATGCCCGCGGTTTCAAGAATTCTAGTTTGCACACGTCACGCACAACGCATTTGTACCCCCCCTGCTCCGCCCCCTTGCCCTTTGCCCCATCCGGTGGGTGACTGACTGGCGTGTGTGTGTGGTGAGTGAGAGAGATGTGGTTGCCATGTTTCCCTCCAATGCTGCATAGCTCCTGCTGCCGAGCGGTCTGCTGATGTCAATGTGCCTCAATGTGTGTGTATGTATGTGTGTGTGTGTCCGCGTGTACGAGTCGCCACCCGTGCCGTCATCGTCGCCGTCACATCAATCACACGTCATGGACCCGCCTCCCCTCTACCCCCCCCTCCCCCAGTGACTTGGCTTTGTTTCTCTGAATGTGTCGCTGAGTTACTTACATACTTGTCCCCTCATTTGCAAAACACCTTTATTTTGTTTGTTTTTAAATGTGCCTAAGCTACGGAGAAGAAAAGTATTCATTTTTAAAAGAAATTGCCTTTTTTTCATATGAAACATTCAAGCCTGAACATTAAATAAAGTACTTATTCAACTAAGGGGTTTATTTTTATTTTTTTCCATGTATTCAAATGTGACCGTCAGTCAGTGTGGGGTGTTGCTGAAATATAATTGTACTGCCGTCGAGGGACAAGGGTGTGTACACACTTTACATGAAAATCTATGGGAAGCGACCCATAGACGGACCCCCACGGTGGGAAAAAGAAATGTGTCGCTCTTTAATGGAAGATGGGGAATATGAACTTGCCTGGAAAAAAAGGTTTTCAGTCGGATTTTCTTCTGCTTTAATCCCTGCTGGCCGTTATGATTATTCGTCTTGCGCCCCTAAAAATGGTGGCACTACGCCTACAACAACAAAAAGCAGTTTGTTCCATTTTTAGTTTATTCTGCAAATGTCCTGTAGAAATGACATAATAAGGCCTACTATTACATAACGGTACGGAAGTCATAGGGGGGGGGGGGTGAAGATTCAAAGTTCTTTTACAGTTGAATTTATTACATACGAAAGTTGCATTAAAAACATACATGAGGGTAGACATCCCGTGACGCATAGAAGCACTTGATGCCAACAACACACCAACACCTCAGTCCTACCAACTCCTTGTGTTGTGTTCTGTTACAGACCAGGGGGGGGACACAATTCCAGCTCCCCCCCCCTCCTCCTCCTACGTAATCCAACCATTAAATGTCCACCTTTAGCAGACGGGTCTGCACAAACAAAGTACCAGTAAAAAGCAAGTGACCAGAGCCAGGTCGTCATGACAATAGATTTATGCAACAACAAAAAAAACGTATAAACAACGGAACAACAGTCGAATAAACATCAGCAGTTTGTTGTATTTGATATCCCACAATGCAGTGCAAACAGCTTCCCCCAAAAGCGCACATTCAAGGTAAGTTGCAAGCAAGATAAACCAAAGTGGATGAGTGCATTCGTGTGGCAGAACGGAAAAATGTGTGGTTAAGACACAGACCAAGAAAGAAAGAAAGAAAGAAAGAAAGAAAAAAAAATAAACGACAAATAAACATGGTCACTTGTACGTGTTAAGGCCTGGGCAAGCACCGTCCTTTCCGAGAGCTGCGCAGTTCTGATCTCCCAACCCGCTGAACGGAAAAGGGTCTCGGGTCTCTCAAGTACGTGTAGCAGGTCTACAGTTCGGGGGCTGGCTGGGCTGGGCTGATGTCTGCAGACTGGATAGGATTTGCAACACCGCCGGCCCCGGCAAGTCAGTCTTGCCGACTACGCCCCCTTCCCTGCCCCCCCCCACCCCCACCCCTCTCTTCCTCCTCCCCCCACTCGTCCAGCCATGGCTGCAGGCAGGCGGAACAAACATGGCAGAAAAACACAGCCAGTACTCTTCCCCCCCCCCCACCTCAGCAAGCTCCTCCCTCCCTCCCTCCCTCGCTCAGCCACCCCCTCCCTCTCTCTCTCTCTCTCTCCTCCCTCCACTGGTCTCTCACAGGATCCTTCCGTAGGAAAAAGGGGAAAATGGCGGCCGGGCTCTTCTGGGACTCGGAGGAGGACAGTTAGAAAACGTGCAAGGTGTGAACGTACGGCCGTGCGATCCGATCCGATGGTGCTGACTGATGACGAAGGGGGGGGGAGGGGGGGGAAGAGGGGTGAGCGGTACAGCAGAGGGCCACAGTCCTCACTTTAGTGTCCATTCCACTTTAGTGGGGCAGAAGAGAGGCGAGGCGAGGCGGGGGGGCGGGGAGGGTTGCCGAGTGGAGGCGGGGCTTCGGGGGTCCGTACGCGGTGATCTTGTTACAATCACATCTGCTGTCTTCTTCTTCTGCTGCTGCTGCTCTCCCCTCTCGGAGCAGACCACCTGCATGGTAGACGCCCCCCACCACCACCAAGCCCACCAACACCCGTCCTCAATCTGTTCCTGTAGCAGAGGGACAGAAAAACACAACACATTGTAAATACATGCTTGTGTGTGTCTTCAGTGTGGAGACGTTAAGCCAACATGAAGCCATTTAGCCAAGAGTGACCATCTCACCCTTAGAAGGCGTTGACTCACTGCTGCTCTTCTCCTCCTCCTCCTCCTCCTTCTTCTTCACCTCCTTCTCCTCCTCCTTCTTCTTCTCCTCCTTCTCCTCCTCCTCCTCCTCCTCCTCCTCCTCCTTCTCCTCCTTCTCCTTCTCCTCCTCCTCCTTCTCCTCCTTTGTTCCAACGTCGGCCTTCGGCTCCTCGCTCTCCCCTCGGGCTTTCAGCGGCGGCGGTGGCGGTGACTCAGATACTCCGGTTCTTTCCGCTTCCTGCGTTTCCGACGTTGATGACGTTGTTGGAGTTGTTGTTGTTGTTGTTGTCGTCGTCACCGCCACCGCTGTTGCCGTCTCGGTGGGGGTGGTGGGGGTGGTGGTGGTGGGGGTGGTGGGGGGGGGGATGGTGGGGGTGGTGGTTCCCGGGGAAACGTCTCCCGTCCTGTCCGGAGCCGTGCCTTCTGCCTGGGCTTGTGCTGGCAGTGCTGCCGCCGGGACCGATGGAGGCGGCGGAGGCGGCGGAGGCGGGAGGAGAGGAGAGTTGGTCTTGGTGGAGAACCAGTAGCGGACCAGATCCTCGGTGAGGCCGCTAGCCTGGGAGAGCTCCTTCACCTGCCGGTTCAATAATCACAATTAAATGATAAATGGTGGTGGTAAATAAGTGGACTGCATTTACAGTTGCCTCACATTCACCCATTCATACACCGACGACGGCGTCAACCATGCAAGGTAACAACCAACACGTCAGGAGCAGTTAGGGTTAGGTGGTGTCTTGCTCAGGGGACACCTCCACACTTAGCTAGGAGTGGGAGTAGCCCGGGGATCAAACCAGCAACCTTCCTGTTGCCAGACAACCGCTCTTATACCTCCTGAGCTACTGCCGCCCCGCACAATTACACACGTCACATCAGATACTGGGATTCTGATTCCGGTGTGGTAATAGCTTGCGTTCATATGGTGTAAAGCAGTAAACTTAATGACCAGGCGGGTTAGTTAGTTGTGTAAATGTGAGGTTGTCGGAACTACACAGAGTGAGACTCCTAGCAATTACAAGTAAACAGCTTATTTTACGACGTCTTCTTTCGATGTGCACAGTATTTCCTCAAAAGCAAGTAGGCCTCGTAATTAACTACCAATTCAACCCAGCATCGTCTGCAGATTCCTAAAAACTACAAATAAAAAAGGGCACACATCAGTAATAGAGGACATTTCTTAGAGGACCAATAGCGACAATGGATTTATCAAATAAATCCATGAATCAATGTTTCGAGTCTGTTATGAGGTCCTTTACTGCTGTGGCCCTCAACCGTGTCATCCAATTAATAATACGGTTGTTACACCTTAAACCCAAAAGACACATTTATTTTTACGAGAATCTCTGTGGAAGCTGCTTGTTGTGCCACTGTGATGCCATTTCTGTTCGAGGTTTGGAGACTTAACCCGCGCCTTCCATGTCCAACCATTCACTAATCACATTAGAGATCTCAGAGACAAGCTCTTTCGACCACAGTTATAAAGATTGATGATTTTTCATGGCGACGGCATTAAGTTTGTTTATTGAGGTAACGCGCATTGGATGCGTCAAATCGTAGGATCGCTACGCAGAAAGATAGCCACTTTAATACACATAAAATGCAGACCACCAAGGCGATAAGCAAAACCAATGTGAAATATATATTGGGATGCGGCATCCCAATCGTGTGCATAAAAGTAATTTAGAAAGAGAAATACATGCCAGTCAAGACATGCGTTTTGCTTTCTTCAAAAGCAAGCCTTGTGTGGTTTAAAGAGCCTTGCACCCTGGCAAGAAACTGGCAACAAACTCAAACCTGGCAACACACTCATCTGGTGAATTGTTGCAACTGCACACCGCGATTTGAAAACGGAAAATAAAGCTAAACCTGCTAAATCTGCCCAGAACACACAGAATATATGCAAGTACTTCTAAACAAGAAAGTATCCCAGACAGAAAAACCTATAACAACCTATAACACCATCTGCGAACCATCTGAGAACCCCCATTACAGAACGGTGTGTGTGTGTTCTCTACAGGTCTACGCCAATACCTGTGTCTCCTCCAGGGGTCCGCGTGCGTCCAGGTGGTCCTGCAGGGTCTGCGCGCGGGGGCCCGCCTTGAGTTCCTCGCCCAGGGCCATGCTCTGGTAGGCGTCCAGCCACTTGAGCTGGCCGTTCTTCTGCACGTATCGGCAGTCGCCGAACCAACGCACCACCTCGGGCCGCGGCAGCCCCGTGCCCGAGATCAGCTCGTCGTACTGCGGCGCGCTGGGCCACTGGGTGCGCGCGTACACCTGCTTCAGGAGGTGGAGCTGTTCCGCGGTCTTCTTGCCCCGGAGAGGGGAGGGTTTGGCGGCGGCAGCGGCGGCGGCGGCGGTGGCAGAGGCCGAGCCCAGGGGACTCGGGGACTGGGATTGCGGCGTTTTAGTCGCGGCGGACGAGGAAGGGGGAGCAGCCGGGGAGGCCAGCGGGGCGCCGGCGAGAGGAGGCGCGGTCGCCATGGACGCCGCTGGCTCCGAAGCCTCGCTCTCAGGCTTGCCGTGGGCCTCCGTGACCTTGAGCATCTTCAGGTTGATCTTGATGGGGTTGACCTTGGGCTCCCCGCCCGGGCCCTCCTCCTTCTGCCTGTCCTCGCCGGCGTCCTCCCCCCTCGCGCCGCCGCCGTTTCCGTTGGCGCCCTTAGACTCCGCCTCCTTGGCCTCCATCTCATCCTCCTCCCTCACCGCCCGCTCCGCCTCCTCCCGCTTCCGCTCGGCCGCCGCCTTCTTGCGCTTCTCGGCGAACCAGCCGTGGATCTCGCGCCGCGTCATCTTGGTCTCGGTCCGCAGACGGTCCACCTCCTCCCCGGGCGGGTCGGCCTCCAGGGCGAAGCTGGCCTCCAGGGCCCGGAGCTGAGGGGCGGCAGAAAAGCAGAACAATAAGACATTTAGATTGCAACAGAAAATCACAAAACCTATTATACCACCAGCTGTGAGCGTGATTAACTATTACAAGCCGTTTCAAAATTGTCATGTGACTAAAATTGTCATTGTGGCATAGTCATTGTGGCATAGTGAATTGTCATTGTGGCATTGTGGCATAGTCATTGTGGCATAGTCACAAGTGGGAGTGTCCACCCAGTTGGATGCTGACAACTAGATCAGACTACCAGCCTATCCAGTGGACGTCACTCCCACATGTGATGTCACAATTTTGAAATGGAAACTAATGGCTAATCACACTCACAGCTGGTGGTAGAATAGGACCCCTTTAAAGTTCTCCCTAGCATATTTTCAACCCATAGATGGCAGCAAACACATGTAATTTATAATTTAGTTACTCTTTAAAAACAAAAGAACAACATTGTTATGAAAAACAGTTTCACAAACAGGGCCACAGACAACTCCGCCAGTCTCACCTGGTGGGGTTCTCGCTCTTTGTAGCGAATCGCGGTGAAGTCCGGTGACGGAGGTCTGGGGGCCCGGCGGGACGGCGTGGTGGGGGAGGTGGGGGTCTGCGAGGGAGCGGGGCTCAGCGGTGCCGAGGCCCGCTGGGGCGTCTTGGCCCCGTCCGAGACGTCCATGGGAGCGTCACCGCCCGCGGCGACACCACCCGCCCCGCCTCCAGGTGTGCCGCCACCCGTCTTACCCCCCCGAGAGCCTCCTCCGCCTTCCGTCGAGCCGGCGCGCGCCCCCTTGAGGTTGCGGAAGTGGTAGCGGCGGTCGCTGAACCACTTGCGCACCTCCCGCACGGTGAGGCCGGTCAGCGCGATCAGCCGGTCCACCTCCTCGTTGTCGGGGAACTGGTGCACCAGGAAGCTGTCCTTCAGGGTGCTCAGCTGCCCCTGGGACTTCTTGGCCTTGCTGGAGCAGCCGGCGTCCAGCAGGGACAAGGAGTTGGGAGTCCGGGATCCCGGTGGTGCCACCACTGCTGCCGCCGCCGCCGCCGCTGCTGCCCCCGCCGCGGCCGCCGCCGCCCCGCAGGGATGGAAGGCGGGGGAGGGGGACGCGGACTTGGAGGCGGGGGAGGAGGCGGCGGCAGAGGCGGCTACGGCCTCCGTGATGACGGCCGGGGATTTGGGGGTGGTGGTGGTAGCGGTGGAAACTGTTAGCACGGCGGCGGTGGCGGCAGTGGTGCTAGCTGGGGTGGAGATGGTTGCACTGCTGCCAATGGTTTTGTTGCCGCTGCTAGCACCTTGGCTCTTGCCGCCGGTAGCTTTGCTGTCCACGGGGGCTTTCACATCAGTGCTCGGTTTGTTGTCACCGCCGGTACTCTTGGCAGGGGTGCTGCCGGGCTTGCTGGCGTTGGCGATCACTGGAACGGTCTTGTTGTCACCGCTGCTCTTGGCAAGCGAGTCCTCGGTACCGTTGCTCTTGCCGTTCATCACCGTGTCGACACCAGCGACGCGGTTAATTTTGCCGTTAACTATGCTGATCTTGCCGTTGATATTGCTCTGGTTACTGTGGTTCCCGAGACTGAGGTTGATGACGCTGGCTTGAGCGCCCGCGTTGACGCTGCTACGGACTCCATTGCTCGTGCCGAAGCTACCGATAATACTGGTGGTGCCGCCCAGGACGCTCCGACTGCTGTTGATGATCACGTTGCTGCCGCTGCTGCTGCTCCCGACCGTGCCCACCACCATGCTCATGCCCTTGTCCGCCACCAGGGCGGCGGTGGGCCGGGCCTGCATCATGGGCCGGGCGGTGGCCTGGGGCTTGGGCGTGACCGCCAAGGTCATCGGCGCGCTGCTGACCTGGAAGCCGTTGGCCATGACCGGCTGGGTGACGATCACGCCGCCCTGGCTGACCAGGGAGCCCTGCAGGATGTGGGGGATCCCGCTGGCGGGCAGGACCGTGATGGTGTGCTGGTTGGACACGTGCCGCTGGTTCTGGGGGTTGGGTGGCGCCGTCTGGATGATGGTGTTGAACATCTTCCGCCGGGCATCCTCTATCTCCTCGGGGGACCAGCTGATGCCTTGCTTCAGCCGCTGGGCGGTGAACCAGATCTTGATCTGCTCCTCTGGGAACTTGGTGACCACGGTCAGGTAGCAGAGCTCCGCCTTGGTGGGGTAGGAGAACTTGCTGAAGGAGGTCTTGAGGTAGGGCGAGGAGTCCATGGAGGCGCTGTAGGTGGGGATGCTGCTCAGAGGAATCATTACCTGGACAGGGAAAAAAGGTGAGGGGGGAGGAGGGGAAAGAAGAAGTAGATGATGAGATTACATAATACATTGCAACTAACGCAAAACATTTGACAAAAATGCCAGACTACACTGGCACAAGGTTACCTTGGGAAGGTTTTTGGAAGAAGCAGAGGGAGAGGAGGTGGAGGAGACCGTGATGGGCGAAGACTGGTGGAAGGCTCTGTTCTGCACCACGGACACCACCTTCAAAAGAGGAGCAGTTGTTGAATGGGCCGTTTCATGAAGATCAACTTACAGAGATAAAACAACTCCACATGACAAGAGTAGGGTACAGAAGGGAAGTCACTTTGGATAAAAGCGTCAAGTTGGCGCCAAATGCCCTCAACGGAAACGGAAACCCACCTGAGTGACGGCCGTCTTGAGCATGGGCAGTGACCCGGAGCCGTTGACTATCTGGATGGCCGAGGGCAGTGAGGACAGCTTGGTGGTGCCCCCGTTGTGCACGATTGTGGGGACGTGCGTGACCGTCACGGTCGGAGTGTCTTTCCTCTCCACCAGTCTCGACGAGGAGACGGCGATCACATCCGAGGAGGAGGAGTCCTCGGAGCCCGGGTGCGACACCACTATGCGCTTGGGCTCGGACCGTCCCTTCAGCCGCCTCATGATCGGGGTTTTGGTGATGGAGATTTCCACATCTCTCCCGGCGTCGATGCCCGGCTCGATCACCAGGTTCTGCTCCACCACCACCCGCCGGTCCCGCTTGCGCAGCTGCAGGGTGGTGTTCATGGTGCTGGGGTGGGCGCGGGCGTTGTGCAGCGCCAGGCCCTCGAACTTGGGCGCCGAGGCACCGCAGTCCACGCACAGGAAGCTGGGGTCGGCGCGGAACTCCGGGTGCCCGCTGTACACGTGGTCCAGGAAGAGGTTGAGGTCGTGCGTCTCAAAGTTGCAGGGCCTGCAGGTGTAGGTGCCGGCGCCGTCCACCGCCGCCGCCACCGCCGCCTGCCGCTTGGTGCCACCACCGCCGCCCCCTCCTCCTCCTCCGGTGTCCAGGGGGCTGTTCCGGCCGCCCTCCGAGCCCCAGACCTGACGCACCAGCACGGGGGGCTCCTGCTCCAGCTCCTCCCGGAGGTGCATGGTCTTACTGGGGATCATGCACGGCGTGGTGGACTTCCTCTTGCTGGCCATGGTGACCGCGGGGGGGCTGGAGGGGGTTGGGGGAGGGGTGGCCCGGTTTAATAGCTGGGGGGCGGAGCGTGACGCGCTAGATGGATGGATGGATGGTTGGTTGGTTTCCCCGGTTGCCTATGGGCAAGCCACGGGGGGAGGTGGACGTTGGACGATGTCCATAGTTTCGAGAAGGCCGCCCCCCCTTGGTCGTCCTCAATTTAAATAAAGGACCTGGAAACAAAAAAGAAAAAATGAAGTTAAGCCTCCAGCTGTGAAGCTTAATTCCTTAAATTACAACTACGTACAACAAGGTGAAGTTGTGAATACAGGAGAAGAAATGATCAGAGTGCTATCCTACGCTTTCCTCAGTGGAACAGCACTCGCTAAAATAAAAAACTGACTGCTTTCTGTACTTTCGGTAAAAGTCTAGGTTCCAGTAAGATCGCCCCCACCCCCCCCCCGCCGCCGCCCCCACCCCCCCCGCCCCCCCTGTAATCTCAGCACTGCTCGCTCCTCTGCTATAAAAGAGTCAGGTCTTTCTCCTCAGCTCACCAACACAAGGCTATCTCTTTTACGAGGGCATTCAAGCGAGCTCGGTCGTAGCTAGCTTCCTCACTAAAGGCTTTTTGGGAGAGCTCCTGTCTGCCTGCCTCCCCCCCACCCACCCACCCACCCACCCCACCCCCTTCCTAGTTCCTACCCCTCCCCCCACCAATCCTTCCCTCTCTCACTTCCTCTCGTCTCAAAACACACCCACTACCACCACCACCCCCCCACCCACCACCACCACCACCACCACCACAGCACGGCGGAGGCACGCCATCTTTTTTTGATTTTATTTCATGCAGAGCCTCCAACAGTCGCTTCCACACCTAGTAAAAAAGACTCGGCGTCTCGCGTGGGTTTAGTGCGCAAAAACAATCTTCCCCAAAAACACAACGGCAGGGATAAAAATGAAAATAAAAGCCCACACACACACGCTTCTTCTGTTTCAGGGGGTAAGTAAGTAAGTGGCTCGCGGTGTGCGACTTATAAAAAAAAAGGTGAGCACCAATTACGACGGCGAAGGTGTCTACGAACGCACAGGTCGTACGGCTTTTTGAGCCGGCGTTATACAGTGAGTCACCTTTACCCCAAATCCCTCGCACCACACAAAATGGCGCTGCTTCCTGTGTGGAGCAGAACGCCGCCCGCCTCCTCCTCCTCCCCCTCCCTCTCCCTCTCAGTCTCCTTCTCCTCAGCCACCCCACCCTACTCCACCCACCACCGCTTGCAAAGACATAAACATGGTGGTAGTGGTGGTGGTGGTGGTGGTGGAAGTAGCAATGCAGCATCGGGAGGACAGCTCTAGGACGATGACTCTTCTGCGCCTACTGGCTGACACTGAGCCGCCAAAGCCTCAGAGGGTCTCACCTCTGCTGTCCTGGAAAGCCTTAAAGCCTGCGGCACTTCTGCGTCCCCAACAACAACAACAACAACAACAACACCACCACCATCATCAACAACAACCGTTCTGTTCTTTATACCACCGCACAGAACCGGCACGACGTGAACACATCGCCTCCGCTATCCACGAGCCTAAGCCATTCCAATCCCAGCCATTGAAACGCTTTGCTTATGTCGCACGCTGAGAGAGAGAGTCTGGGCAAGTCTCAACTCTTGCAGACGCGTCACCCATCGCCGTGTGCGATGAGTGATATAGGTCAACGGCGTCTCGCAGCAACCCAGTTCCCTGCGCACACCCTGAGCTCAGGCCGCCCTTCCTTCCCTCCCTCCCTCCCCTCCCTCTCCCGACTTTGGTGCACGCGCACACGCGGCCTCGCCAAAGAAAGGTCACGGTGCATTAGCTCAAGTTAACCCTTGTGCAACTCGGTTGAGTCAGACGGGCCCCGCTGACACGGCCGAGGCTGTGGTGGACACATATTAGTCGGGAGGGTTTTTCCCTCCCTCTCTGCGAGAGCCTTCCAGAGCTCAGAGCTCCGCGTTATAAAATAAATGACCCGTCGGTCACCGAACGCAGGTTGGCCTGCAGCCCAGCTAATCAGCGTCAGTGTACAAGTTGTAAAAACAAAATGCCGACAAAGCCCGTTTTAGCCGGGGTCGGCGTCGTTGACGGCGATTTTCCGAGACATGGCCCATTTCCGTGGAGAGACCCCTGCGAAGGACCAGTCTTTTAGCCGTTTTTCTGTCGCCAACGGCATATCTGGCCGTGTGTGTGTGTGTGCAGCGGGAGGGAGTGTGAGGGGTTAACAGGCGAACTGAGTTGGCCACTGTGAAGGGGAACGTGATGCCCCCACGCACCCCTCCCCCCTCCCCCTCACCCCCCAGGGAGAGTAACTGCCCTTGGCTCGGGCTGTTGTGCACCCCTCCTACACCCCCTGCCATTCAGTTCTGCATCAGGGGGCACAGCTCTGCCAAGGCAGGCTGGTCACATGACCAGAAACACAAAGGCTTATGGGTGGGCAGTCCCAGCCATCCATCACGTGGGTCTGCAGGGCGGGGTGGGGTGGGGTGGGGTGGGGGGCTTGACGGCAGGCGAGAGAGAGGAGGAAGGGAGCGAGGGAGGGAGGGTGGGAGGGAACGGGGAGAGGGCCGGTGGGGGATGGGCAGCAGCATTGGGGTGAGACCAGAGAGAGGGTTGGAGGGAGGGAGAGAAGGAGGGAGAGAAAGAAGGGGTGTTAACAGTCGAGGAGGAAGCAACGAGGTGTTTCTGCGAGGAATTTTCTGCCCTGATACCACCCTCCCTCCATGCCCCCCCCCCCCCACCACCACCTACCAACCCCCGCTCTGCAACACACACACACACACACAACTCTGGCTCTGCACTACAATCAGAGTCACCCCCCCCCCCTCCACTCCCTCCCTCCCTCCCTCCTCCCTCTGCCTCCCTCCCTCCCCCTTTCCTTCGCTGCACTGCGAAGTCTGGAATGTTCCACCACAGCTCTGTAGCCACTGGACACGGACCTGAGTGCCGAGGGCTTCGACGCCCGGGCTACAAATGTGTGTGTGTGTGTGGAGACGGCGATGCAAGAAGTGACCAGGGTTTAACAATCGTCCACCTCCACGCATGTTAGCGACGACGTGCAACGCCGCAACATCAACTATATTATTATATATATCTTGTCCTCCTCTTCCTCCTCCTCCTCCTCCTCGTCGTCGACATCTGGCAGAAGCCCCAGCAGTAGTCAGGGGGGGATTCAGGGCCAGGGTAGTGGGACTGTTACACCATTATAGAGTTGCTTCACGACGCCAACGCAGAGAAACGCAACGCAACATAGAACTCTCTGTATCTGTATGAATGCAAAAAAAACAAAAACAAATGATGCTATATTATTAATATTATTAAGTCACACACAGACACACGCCGAAGAACACATGCGCCAAGGGGCAGGGACGCCAAGGCCCGCAGAAAAATAAGTTGCCGATTTTTATTATGAACGACTTCAAAGTGCGTTCGCCTTCATGATGGACCCACACAGGGCGTTGGAATGAGTCGCGTTCGTTGAATCCCGGCCGGTATATGACGGCGTTATTAAAAAATCGCCGGATTCAGGCCAGAGACACAGAGCTTCCACCGACCATGTGGCGAGCGAGCTTAGTCTACACGGCTGCTAAATGCGTCACCGCTCGCAAACGCTGGGTTTCCTGTGAATTAAGGGGGGGTCAGTGAGTATGAGTACAGTCTCCACTCTCTCTCTGTGTGTGTGTGTGTGTGTGTGTGTGTGTGTGTGTGTGTGTGTGTGTGTGTGGCGTGCGGGGGTGGATACTTGCATGCCTGTGTGTGTGTGTGTGTGTGTGTGAGGCTTGTTTACCGAAGCACTGTGTCGGCCATCTTTTCCTGTGTACGAGACAGAGAGCGAGAGAGAGCGAGACGGAGACAGAGTGAGAAAAAGCTGTCTCAATGACATCCAAACGGACTAGCCATGTCCTGTTTCGCAACACGTGTTCTTGTCCACGCGACGTCCCTGAATCCCCGTCACTCCACCTACCTTCATCCCCTGGCCTGACTTTAGTCTAGGCCGAGGCTATATCCTCTCTGCGTGCGAGGCCAAGAATAGCCCTTGCACTCACTCCCTCTCTCTCTCTCTCCCACACACACTCACACACACACCAGGAGAGCCTGCAGATCGGTGTAGTTGCAGAGTTTACCTGAACGACAAGACCCTCAAGACCCTCCCCCCCTCGGGTCCTGCTTCAGTCGCCAACTAATATTTCCGTGAGAGATTTTGTGAGAGAAACACAACATTTTTTTTATTCCCAACTTGCCCAATATTCTTCTGCATGTGTGTGCCTCTCCCTCCCTCTCTCTCTCTCTCTCTCCCTCCCTCCCCCTCCCCTCTGAACAAGTTGGGCCCAGCGAGACAGGTCGGCAGCGCCACTGGTGTGTTACCGTCCCCATGGCAACCACCTCCTACCCCCTCTCCCTCTCCCACCAGCTCATTTCTCTAAAGCACAAGCGTGCGTGACAGCGTGCGTGACCAGCGTGCACGCACACGAGCGCGCACACACACACACACACACACACACACACACACACACACACACACACACACACACACACACACACACACACACACACACACACACACACACACACACACACACACACACACACACACTTGTTTTTCCACACAGCACAGTGAGTGGTGATTGGAGAGTCCCTGCCCTGCTCCTATTTCAGCCCCTCTCACGCGGTGCTCATGTCTCCGCGCTAGGTGTGGCCCCGCCGCCGCCACTGCTACCACCACCAGCACCACCGCCGTCGTCGTCGTCGTCGTCGTCGACATCATCGCCGTCCCACGCGATTGGCCAACGCTGATGCCGTCTCCTTCCTGTTCCCCCTCACAGTGCTCGACTTTGTCCAGTCCACACATTTGCCTGCGGCGGCGGCGGCGGCTACTGCTGCTGCTGCTGCTGCCAGTGGTCCCACAAGCTCGCCCCCCCCCCCCCACTGCAAACTACCTCATAAACCTCAGCAGAGAGGCCATCTCTATAAAAAGAGAGTGGAGGTAGCAAGTAGCGAATAGCAACCGGTACGCCAGCGGGAGCCAAACCCAAATGGCGGCCTACGGTTTAGTTTAGCGCGCCGCACAAGCCGTCTTACGGACGCCCTGCAGTGCAGACGCTCTCCCGATGACGGCACCAAGACAGGACAGACGGCAGCGGGCCATGCTCCCTTCTGACCAGCATCGATATCGGTTTTGCTACCAGCTGATGGTTACATGCATTCCCCCCCCCCCATCAACTCGAGCAACCACAATCCGACCTCAACCTCTGCACTGCTACACGCCCCCCCCCCCCCCCATCTGCTGCGGCGTCCTCTCGGCTCCTCTCTCGGGTCATTGTGCGGACGGCTGCCTGAGTTGCAGCAGGCTGTACTGCTGAGGCCACTGGCAACGCAGGCGTTAAACGTGGACTGGTGAGAGAGGAGGGAGGAGGGAGGGAGGGAGGGGAGAGAGAAAGAGGGGGGGGGGGGAGAGAAAAAAATGGCGGAGCAACCATGCTCCTTGCTGTTCCAACCTAAAATGGCTGACATCACAGGCTGTTAACCAGCCAGGCCCGAACGGCCGCCGCTGTAGTGGGGGGATCGGATAGCCAACAGCAAAGATTATTTAATTCACTGGGTTTGATTTTGCTTGATTTATTTATTTGTTTATTAAGCCAAGTTTAAACTGAAGAGGCGAAGGGGGGAGGGGGGGGCGCACTTCAACTAGCGTCTTAATCACGGGCGAGATGAGAAAGACTGATCATCCGCCGTTGAGGGGAAAATAACAACAAGTTAGCAATCGAGTTCAACCCCCCACCGAAAAGGTGCCAAAGCAAATATGACGATTCTAAAACACTGGTGAGGATGACAATAGGACCAGGACAGCACAAGATCCGAGGGAGATAGCTCTAGAAAGTAAGGTTCAGGGAGATTGATCTAGAACGGAAGGTTCCGTAGGGAGATTGTTGTAGAAGGTATGGTCCAGTACGGCGATGGCTCTAGAAAGTAAGGTTGAGTAGGGAGACGGCTCTAGAAACTAGGGTTCAGTATGGCGATGGCTCTATAAAAGGAGGGTTCAGTTGGGAGATCGCTCTAGAAAGTAGGCTTCAGTGGGGAGATCACTCTAGAAGTAGGGTTCAGTAGGGTGAACGCTCTTGAAACAAACTGTTCAGTCGGGCGATCGCTCTAGAACGTAGGGTTCCGCAGGGGAGATCGCTCTAGAACGTAGGGTTCCGGCGGGGAGATCGGTCCAGAAAGCAGGCCCGAGTTGGGAGACGTCTATATAAAGTAGGGTTGAGTCAGTTGTTGACGTAACAGCCATCAGCTCAGATCAACGCCACCGCATCACAACAGGATGTAATGCTGTGGGTGGCGTGCAGCTAGACCTGTTGAAAGACCATCTGCTTGCCATTTTCAAAAGGCAGGGCCCATCCAAGCCCATCCATGTTATTTAAAATATATATACATGTATATCAGCAACACAAATGCTAATTTGCCTGTGGCGAGGGAACAAGCTGTGACATTAGTGATGAATAGATGGTAAGATTAAGCTGCACTCCTGAGTGGGGAAATTGTAGGGAAATCAGACAAGGCTGTGTTTTGATTCCCAAAGTCAACATTCGTGAAAACACCGACGTGATAAATAACTCAACGCATCCATTCAGATCATGTCAACTGTGAGACACCCAAGTACAGGCCTTGTTTGGCGGATGTATACATCACAGTGAGACAAGTTGTGAGAGCCAGCAGAACAAATGGACTCCGACCATCAGTCACACTAAGTTGTCAGCATATTAAAATCTCAGTAAATGAGATCACTGTGTCTGTAACACTAAACCTGAAAACAGACGGGCCATTACTCAATCACACGATCCATCATCCATCGTGATGGGTAGATTATACCACAATTACCATTCAATAATAACAACAACAACAATAAGGACACAACTTCTCTCTCACGCATGGAGTAACAAAACAAAGAAGCCTTTGACAGGTGATGTGTGTGTGTGTGTGTGTGTGTGTGTGTAAAAAAAAGTACAGCTATGGGACATGCATACATATGAGGCAGACAGCCATCTAAAATCAATGTGAATTAGCTGAATGGTACAAACTTAAGCACTTCTATTTATATTTAAATGTATATTAATCGTGGTGTGTGTGTGTGTGTGTGTGTGTGTCACATACGATAGAAACACCGAGTGTCTGTGAAATGAGCGCAGCACGAAAAACGGGATCGCGCGTTAAAATCCGGCGCGCACGTCGAGTGGATCCTCCGCCGCGTCACGTAAACTTCGTGGCTTATTAAATGTTCACGACGAAAAAACACACCGAGCGTCGCCCCGTTTAAAAGTGGACGCAAACGGGCAACAACAACAACAACAACAACAACAAAAAAACTACTCTACTACTCGTCGCTGCCCCCCCGTTTAGCTGTCGCCATTTTAAGCGAAGCGAGCGACGTGCCCGCTTGGCCACAGCGCTGAGGAGGTGAAGGTAAGTCTGCTGCTGCTGCTGCTGCTATAATAACTCCTGGAACTTGGGGGGTGGGGTGGGGGGGGAGGCGGACGACCACTTTTTATACAATATACGGTAAAAGAAAAAAAACCCGCGAACCGCAGCAACAACAACATCAACAACAACAACAACTCACCTCTTTGTCCGGTAGCGGTGGAAACGAAAGAAAAGTAACCCCCAAAAATAAAAATGACACGCTTTCAGTTGAGGCGGATGAATTACTTGGGCGCTTGTTTATTATGGATGCGCTAAAGTGTACCAAAAATTATTATATATATAAATATATATATCCTCGGTGGTGGTGGTGATGAGGGTCGCACAATGGTGGCCCCCTTTCTCTTGTTTATATGGTGGTGCGAGTGGCTCTCTCTCGGTGATCAGGCCGACCAGGCGGTAGTGGTGGTGCTGGTTGTTGCTGCTGCTGCTGCTGGTGGTGTTGGTTGGTTGGGTGGCTGGTGGTGGTGGCGGCGGCGGTGGAGGAAAACACGACGTACGTAACCGACGAGAGACGGACACGTGACGCAGACGTCACGTCACGGTCGGTCGAGACGTGGGGAGTCGGCGTGCGGCGTGAGAGCAGCTCCGCCGCCACCACCACCACCACCGTGCATTGGTGGCAATCATCAACTAAACGGCCCTAGTTACGTTCGTGATAACGCAGGAGATACTAGATACGAGATCACCCCCCCCAATTAACACCATTCCTGCCCCCCCCCCCAATTAACACCATACTTGCCCCCCCCCCAATTAACACCATACCTGCCCCCACCCCCCAATTACCACCATACCTGCACCCCCCCCCCAATTAACACCATACCTGCCCCCCCCCCCCCCAATTAACACCATACCTGCCCCACCCCCCAATTAACACCATACCTGCCCCCACCCCCCAATTAACACCATACCTGCCCCCCCCTCCAGGTAACTTCCTGAAAGCCAGCCCCACTCCACTGACTGACTGTTATCTTCGACATCTAACGGAATACAACCTCCATAAAGACTGTCAATCACCTGTCAATCCCCCTTTTTCCCCCATTTTTTTATTAGATTTTATTTTTTTTACTTTTGTATTTTTGTATTGTTTTTATTTTTTGTAAAAAAAAAAGGTGTAACCCAGCTTTTTAAGTTGACTTACTTACTTACTTATATATTTAGTTCTTTATGAGTATATTTTAGATACTCATATGTATACAATTGATTGCAATATTGCAGCTTTGTTTACACATTTCTTTGCTATAGAATAACTGCAATTGTACATTTGTAAATCAACAATTGTTTATTATTTAACACTTGGCAATGTAAATGTACGTTTCCCATGCCAATAAAGCTCTATAAACTGAAAACGGAAACTGAAACTGTCTCAATACCCCCCCTCCGCGCCCACACACACACACACACACACACACACACACACACACACACACACATGCACACACACGCATGCATGTATGACGCATGCACACACACACACGCACGCACACGCCCCCCCCCAAAAAATAAGTGATCAAATAAAGTAATTGTAGGATGCAATTGGACAACCACTTTCTGCACCACCAATTTCATTGTTGCATTTTTTTTTATTTGTCATATTTGTAGATGATCCTGGCCGAACTATCTGTTGATGTTTCCCGTCTAAATTTGATTGATCGCATAGACAAGTGTACAAGTTATCGCCTAAATATAATGCACCAAATTCATATTTGTTTAATCAGCACAATTTTCCTTTTCCCACTCAATAACTGGAATCAATATGTCTACTTATAGGCATTAATAATATAATAATTAATAGGTATATTCATGCAATCAGCACTTAGTGTACCTCGACTTTCCATCAGGTACGTAAAATAAGTAAAATATCAGAGGCACAAAGACAATGTTTCTTAATAAGCATGGTAAAACGATATAAATATGAAGTAAAAAAACAACAACGCAATATACAACAGTGATTTGTAAATAAGATTTAGATTGGGAGTTTTGTATTTACATACATTTTTTCATTAACTGCTCTGACAAAGAACGCCCTCTGCTGGACGTCCAGGTTCAATAACAAAGTGCATCCAGTCAACTCCACTATGGTCACCCAGGACAAACAATACACCTGCATTTGGATTGGGAACCCCCCCAAAACCTACAGGCCTAAGTAAAAGTATTCTGTGTGAGGACCAAATTAGTATGTGGTCTTTGTCATACCATCCTAGTTATTTTGACATGTCTGACATATATTCCCCAGTAAAATGTGTGTTTAATCAACCTACTTAATCAAACTAACTGACAAACATGGGGGTAAACTTCCAAACTGGGAAGTCTTGGTCAGGCAAGCGCCTCCGCAGTCACGCTGCTAAAACAGAGAGACTAAAACGGAGTTTCTTTCTGCAGGCCATCAGGACTGTGAACTCTGACCTCACTAGGACCCACTGCCCACTCCCATGCACACAACCTGAGGCTACATATTTTGTATTGCCTTGTTGTTCATATGCCTACTTGTTTTTATGCCTTTTGCTGTTTATCTGGCCATTTGCTTGCTGTTTATTTGCCTATTTGCTTAAATAAAAAAACAATTTATTTTGCTGTAAAGAATATAAATAGTGTGGATATTCTCATTTATTTATTTTTTTTCTACATGTGGGATCATGAATTTGCAGCCCACTGTAGGTCAATGCTAAGCTGGCCATATGTCTATATTTTGGGTAGACATCTACAAGCTTGCTTGAGACAGCAGGCAGGTGCCAGAGATGATGTCTCTTTCCAAGGTTTGTATGGAAAGTAACAGCAACGAGCACAATTTTGTTTGTCCAGAAATGGCATTCAAAACTCCTGTTTCACCTAAGGTTTGCCCTAATAATATATAATGCATGAATAATAATAACAACAATAATGACAACATGAATCATAAGATAAGATAAGATATTTATTGATCCCGAAGGAAATTCTTGTGCCAGGTTGCATAGCAATAGAATAAAACAATAGAGAAATAAACGAATAATAAAATAAGATATAAGAAAATAATAACAAAATAAGAAAAGCAAAGAAATAAATAATAATCATAATAAGCACAATAATAATAGTGTATAATTTATGCATAATATATATATTATATATAATATATATATTTTAAATGAGGGACATGTAACCACCTGGTCCATAGGTGGCACTGTTGCAATTTCCAGCGGGCTTTTGTTTGACGGCGAAGCGACGTCGCACGTTGTGATTGGCTGTCGTTCCAGGGGGTCAAACCGCTTTGCGCATGCTCGGACCGCTCGCTTTATACCGCCGGACCGCAATCTGTCATATCAGCACAGGGGGCTTTATATCTCCTCAAGTCCTCACTGGGGATCTAAACAACAACTTCCACCATCACCACCACCCGGATTGAACATTCAGTCAACATCTCTCCTTACAAACACAAACACAAACAAACACAGAATGACGAACGTTTCGAAGCGGAAAGAAGACATCCATTTGGTGAACGGGAGTGTTAAGCAGTCCACATGGGGCAAGGCGTTCAACAGTAATGCTGTCTGGGAGGAGAAGGTAAGCAGATGGCCTTAAAGGTGGTATAGTATGGTATAGTATAGTATAGTATAGTATGGTATGGTAGTGGTATAGTTTTCAATTAAGACAATTAATAATGAACCATAATTGCCATTGAGTGGAATCCAGTCGCTCCTTTCACCCCTGACACCCCTAGCGTTGACCTTAGCAGGATTACAATAGAGACAGCTTATAGATGCTGTGAAGTGCCCGACCATCCAAATCATTGAGCCCACAATTACAAAATGACCCCTCAAAACTGCTGCATGTTTTAGCTGATCTTTTTATTCTTAATGTTGTTTTTGTTGGGTCTTAATCTTAAATGTGCATGCCATTCATTCAAATCCCATATGTCTCCAATGGAAATGCAGGCACACTTCAGTGTTAACCTTGTCTTTTTATTTTCCCTCAACAGGATGAATTTTTAGATGTCATTTATTGGATCAGGCAAATAATTGCAATAATCCTTGGTGTGATATGGGGTGTCGCGCCACTGAAGGGATTCTTGGGAATAGCCATGTAAGTATTGAATATTATTATCATGGTTTCTATTATGACTGTTGTTTCAGCTGTCAAAGTTGTCACTTTTTCTGGATGTAATGGCATTGCAACACATAGCCTTGTAAATTGCGCATCAGAGTGAGGGATGTTTGTACGGATGGGCACGTAATGGCATGTGAGTAACCCAAGTGTTTTTCTCTCCTAGATTCTGCATCATCAACGCTGGCGTCCTCTACGTGTACTTCAGTAGTTTCCAGCAGATTGACGAGGAGGCGTATGGCGGCACATGGGAACTCACCAAAGAAGGCTTCATGACATCGTTTGCTTTATTTCTGGTAAGGGTATGCAAGCAGTTGGACGTTTAACATAATCAAGTGAACGTGCAGTTGCTTACAATTTGAAATATGGTTTATATGCTTTATGCTTTTTGGTCATATGCCACTGTTCTGGTGTTTACACTAAAATGAAGATTGAAGAGTCTAAAAAGCCCCCCAATCGCAATGGAGTGAACTTTCCCACTGCATCACATTGCATCACATTCACCCATTCATACACCGATGGCAGTGTTGTCAACCATGCAAGGCAACAGCCAGCTCGTCTGAACAGTTAGGGTTGGATGTCTTACTCAGGGACACTTCGACACTTGGCTAGGACTGAGCCAAGTATTCAACCTGCAACCTTCCGGTTGCTAGACAACCACTCTACTGAGCCGATGCCCCTATGGGAAAATGCCCTTCGTCTCCATCCATCAATTTGCATTTTACACTTCTCATATCACTCTCTCTAATGCTGGCACAACGTATGTGCACAACGTAACGTCCCCTTCGCTTTAGAACTTTTCAATTGACTAAATGTAATGCAGTTTTATGGGCTTCTGTTTTGGGCAACACTATACTATCCCTTTCCTAAATGTAATAGGCCTACCTCTTTCAAGCCTCCTTAATCTTACAATGGGCTATTTGAGAAATTACAATTTGAATTGTTCACTGCACAAAGACGAAACAATGGAAACCAGTATTAGTAATTCTGATATGATTCATGCCTTATTTTACTCAACGCTTATAACAATAACTTCAGCAAATCCAATCACTTCACCTTGATTTAATGTCAGCTTAAAGGCTTCCCATCATAATCAATGTACAATACTAAATGGGATGTCAATATCCATGATTATATTATGCCACGCAAGGCAATGGATGCCTCTTGTCGCCAATCAGAATATCAATATCATGGATGTAGCCCAATACTTGGCTCTTTATACACAGATATCTATAACTGTTTAACAGTGAATTGGCTAGCCTCCGTCTTTGCATGCTGCTAGGACATGCTTGGAAATATTATAAATTCAAGATGAAGTATAATGGCCAATGTGGATCAACTGATTTAAAAAATAATTTAAAAAAAAGTTTCTGTAACCTATGCATTTTCACCCGGTTTGTTTTGCCTTGTGTAAAAGTACTCCAATTGTGGTTCTGAACATCACCCCCCTACCCTCTCCTCCATACTAATCCGTTGTTCAATGTGCTTCTATTCCCAGGTGGTGTGGATAATATTTTTCACGGCACTTCATTACGACTGAGAGGGGACCACCGGGGAGGGGAATCCATTCAAACGAACATTTCAGTTGAAGTAAAAGCATCCAAGACACAGAGCATAGAACTACATGGAGAGCGAGAGAGAACGGGAAACAGGCTGCACAAGGGACCCTTTCCTTGAGCAGTGAGCAGACCATCGTCTGAGACCATCGTTACTAAAAACACGTCTTAATTGTCCCAAGAGGTGCTTTTCAGGTCCCTCGTGTTAACCCTTCTAAATTTGTTATTACTTTCTCCGACAGAGGGCATTATTATCCATTTCAGAAACAATGTTTAACTACGAAGCAGTGGGTAAAGTTACTGCAATTGAATTTCATGCTGGAGCGTTGACGATGTTAGGTGTCATAAAATGTAACACGGTTTAAGGAGCACTGTTTAAGTTCTGAGGCAGCACTAAATTGTTGCGGTAGCAAAGTAAGTTCAGACTTCACTTTTTTTGTATGATTAATAATTATTTTACATTTTCAAGATTATTTGGCTTTATTTGCCCTTTACCTAACGATATGTGTGATTTGTATAATGATCAATAAGCAAATCAGAAAATTGACCGATCAAAATTAGTGAGTCCATACCTAACAGTTCCTGATGCTCCCAAACTGAGAAATAAGACAATATATGCATGTATTGAGGGGTGTCAAGTCCACGGAATAAAGCTTAAACTGTTATATGCACTGCCATGGTTTGCTACGAGTATGTATGGTGTCATGTGTCTTCAAATGGATTGTAAGTAGTGGATATAATTAATTTAAGTTTTTGGTTTTTTTCTCATGTAGCTTCCTGATCAAGGTCTTACCTAATGTTTGGAAATTAATTTAAACACCTATTTGTTTTTACCAATGTCCCATTTTGTTAAAAGTCCACATTGTACCATGCTATTTTTATGTATTGGTTATATCTCAGCTGATGTAACAGACTTCTCAGTATTTTATAGTGAATACATTTTAAAGATGGACGTTGTTGTGAGGTGACTAATGATAGAATAGATACATCTTGGATGGTTTTTTGCAAGGATTGTATTTTCTGATTGAGATCTTTTGAAAAATCACAATAAATTGGGCTTTGTGGAGCCTCCATTGTTTTCTCAGATTGTTTGTGATGGATTATTTCATCCTTTGAGTCAACCCTAGTAGACAGTAATTAGCCTAGGATGTTGAACGTGGGCAGACTGTTGGTTGTTTGTACAATATTTGCCATTTGAGATAAGTGATGCCAAATCATGGTTATTTGGTTTAGCTTTTCACTAATATTATCGCTCTAATATTATTTTCACTCTAATATTATCACTAATATTATTTTCACTCTATAGCTTTTCACTAATATAGCTTTTCACTATTATTTTCACTCATAGCTTTTCACACTAATTGTATCACTAATATTATTTTCACTCTACCATATAGCTTTTCACTATTATCACTAATATTATTTTCACTAACATATAGCTTTTCACTAATTGTATCACTGTAATATTATTTTCACTCTGACATAACTTTTCACTCTAATATTATCACTAATATAATTTTAACTCTAATATATAGCTTTTCACTCTAATTTTATCACTGGAATATTATTTTCACTCTAACATAGCTTTTCATTCTTATATTGTCTAATATAATTTTAACTCTAATATATAGCTTTTCACTCTAATTTTATCACTGGAATATTATTTTAATTCTAACATATAGCTTTTCACTCTGATATTATCACTGTAATATTATTTTCACTCTCACATATAACTTTTCATTCTAATTTTATTATCTAATATTATTTCATGTCAACGTCCATAAATCCGAAATCCCGCCGTGTGACGTCACGTGACGTAGAAGCCAAAATGGCGACTCCCCTCTCCACGATGAAGTTCTGGAAGCCGGGTCAGTACGGAGCAAAAACCGCCGCGTTTTGTGCGCATATGGACGTTTGTTTGAGTGGTAACGCGTCCGCCACGAATTAATGTGTCGTCGGTCATTAACGGTTCGTGATTATGATCAACGATTAGTCATTAACGACCTGACCAGACCCGTCGCTGCGGTCCGCACGACACGCAGCGGCGTCCTAACCCTCCGTGGATTATTATTATTATCATTGCATATATATTATTATTATATATTCTTATACATAACGGCGTCAGCTCTTTGTTTGTTGCTGAATTGTATTATTTTGCGCTGTATCTGCGTACCATGCCGCTATCCACCGAGCCACCGTCCCAAGCACGCAGAGAAACGACATAAAATAGCTTGTAGACGCTGCGGTGCTGCTGACTTAACAAGCCGTAGACACGTATTCATTCATTCATTCATTCATTCATTCATTTATTTGCTGATGTACAATCTATCCCTATACTATCACCACCATCACCACCACCACCACCACCATCATCATCACCATCATCACCACACCAGGATCAGAGACGCCCGGGGTGTCGGAGGAGCGGGAGCTGACGTCCGAGACCACCGGCTCCCCGGTCATCTTCAACCCGCACACGGCGCTCTCCATAGAGAAGCAGCGGCAGAAACTCCCCGTGTTCAAGGTTTCCACCACCACCACCACCACGTCAAACATCAATCTACTGTAATATAGAACTATGACTCACTGTCACCCAGATGACATGATGAAGATGACATCATAACACACAACACGTGTCTGTATTGTACCCTCTTCTGCACAATACATAAAAGTGTATTCTCTTGTGTTTCCAGCACAGAAACAACATCTTGTACTTGGTGGAGAGCTACCAGACGGTCATCGTCGTCGGGGAGACGGGATGCGGGAAAACCACACAAATCCCCCAGGTCTGTCTGTCTGTCTGTCTGTTTGTTTGTTTGTTTGTTTGTGTCTGTGTCTGTGTGTGGGCTGGCTTTCGGAGACTCAAGCTGTGCTCTTTTCTGCCCGAAAAACACTCTTGGATGGCAAGTAAGAGTGAGACTGTCAGACAGACGTTCCCGGGCAGAATATGCACCCGACCGAAAACAGCCGCAGGGCTCCACAATGCAGCAGTTGAATGATGTCCTTCAAACCTTCGCTTATTCCCCTCCCCTGTCGTGATTCAACACGACCTTGGGAGGATGCTTAGCGAGCGCTCCGTCTAGTTCAGGAACAAATGAGCCCAAACTTTCCTGCTTTGTGCGCGGTCTCTCTCTCTCTCTCTCTCTCTCTCTCTCTCTCTCTCTCTCTCTCTCTCTCTTTGTATTCCTACACCTCATATTGTCTGTGTGTTTTCTCCTCTCCTCTCCTCCTCAGTACCTACTGGAGGCTGGCTGGGCGGCAGAGGGGAGAGTCATCGGCGTGACGCAGCCTCGCCGCGTTGCCGCCATTTCCGTAAGGGTTTACGTTTGAGTGTCTCGTCGTGAACGTCGAATCACCCCCGACCACCCCCCGCTAGTATTGTTCTATTGTGATCCGCGGTTCAGTGTCGTAAGGTAGTTACGACGACTGGGTCCCCAGTGAGTGCACGCTATTATAACATTATTTCTAGCTTGCTATGCTCACGGTGTACCCTGCTGCATGGTGGTTGTTGACACAAGGAGGGCAGTGATGGTGATGCATTGCTGCTATGCTAGTAGGGGGGTTATCCATGGGCTGCGTGAGACTGCTGATAAAAGCTAATAAAAAATGTTTTTACTGCACCACTTTTATGTGCCGTCTTCTTTATCACCCACATGGGCCAACGTCCCCCTCCAACACATTGTTGGAGGGGGCCCCTCCCCTCGCCACCCTGCGGGCCCTGGTTTCAACCGCACTGCCTGCAGTGAGGAAAATAAATAAAACGGACTTAACTGAGACGTGTGTCTTCTGTGTCTGTCTGTCTGTCTGTCCGTCCCTCTGGTAGGTGGCAAACCGCGTGGCAGAGGAGAGGGGTGCCCTGTTGGGACATGAGGTGGGCTACACCATCCGGTTCGATGACTGCTCCGATCCCCAAGCCACCAGAATCAAGGTGTGGCTCCTCTGAGTGATCATTAAAGTCATTCTCTCCCCGTCAAGTGTGTTTTTTCCGTTCTAGTTGCTTATCCGTGCCTATCTTCGTTAGTTTCTAACAGATGGCATGCTGGTGCGTGAGATGATGGCGGATCCTCTTCTGAAAAAATACAGGTAGTATAATATATTATTATTATACAAGAGTGTCGCACTGAGGATTAGGGGTGGGAATCTTGGGGAAGTGATTTTTTTCTGTCAAGTCAATTTTATTAGCCTAGCCCTTACTCACAATTACAGTCTCAAAGGGCTTTTACAGGCCGTATGATTATGAGCCATGTGATTATGACCCCCTAGCCCCCCTATGGGCAAGAAACGACTCGCTTAATTAACAAGGAAGGAACACAGAGTGGGGGATCCCTCCTTCCAGGGACGGTTCGGAGTGCAATGGGTGTCGTACGGGCATAAAAAGAAGTAACAAAGCATTGCAATTGACTGTATGTTATATAATCCCCAGCGTGTTGATTCTGGACGAGGCACACGAGAGGACCCTCTACACGGACATCGCCATTGGTTTACTGAAGAAGGTAATGTTGACACACGGCCATTCAACTCACTGATAACTCACACATGGCCTGTCATGTACAGCCGACGTCCATCAGACATCAACATCACATCATGTGATTGTAATGTAATGTAATGTGATGTGATGTGCCTGGCTGGCTCTCGTCCCTCTCCTCCCGGGAGCAGATTCAGAAGAAGCGACGAGACCTGCGACTGGTCGTGGCCTCAGCGACTCTGGACGCCAAGGTGATTATTATGTTCCCACCTTAATGTCTCCACTGAGATATTATCAGGCAATGTCTGCATTGAATAAAGTAGATGTAGCAGAAAATACTGTCTTTTTTTTATAAATGTCTTTTTGCATTGTGCCTCACTTCGGGGGTTAGGGGAGGCTGCATTAGTCTTGTTGACTCTTGGCAGGGTAGCATAATGTCTATTTTATATTTGTCGTCGTGCATCTGCTCAAATCTCTTTTTTATTGGCTTCATCTTTCAACCTGTGAAGAAATTCCAAGAGTTCTTCAACCAGAACGAGACTGCAGATCCAAACAAGGACACATGCGGTATACTCACCGTGGAAGGTCGCACGTTCCCCGTGGACATGTTCTACACCATCAGGTACTCAAGGAACCGCCAACCCGAATAACTGCTTTTGCACGAGCAGCCATTGTAAGTGACTGCAGGCAGTGTGCGGGCAGTAAACACTGCTGTTTGTTTGCTGTCATTGTTGTTTTTCTCTTCAGTCCTGTCCCGGACTACGTGAAGGCCACGGTGGAAACTGTGATGAAGATTCACGAGACAGAAGATGATGGAGATGTTCTGGCGTTTCTCACGGGGCAGGTGGGCAGCCGTACTTTATCTCCCTCTGTATCATGTAAATGGTAAATGGATTGCATTTTTTCCAGCGCTTTTATCCAAAGCGCTTTGCAATCTTGCCTCACATTCACCCATTCATACACCGACGGCGGTGTCAACCATGCAAGGTAACAACCAACACGTCAGGAGCAGTTAGGGTTAGGTGGTGTCTTGCTCAGGGACACCTCGACACTTAGCTAGGCCGGGCCCGGGGATCGAACCAGCAACCTTCCTGTTGCCAGACAACCACTCTTGCCTCCTGAGATACTGCCGCCCCTCATGTCTTTGTTTATTTTCACAAACCACTCAATAATCTTGCATGCATCGATACTGTGTGTGTGAGTGAATATATGTTGTGTGGTTTTGTTGTAGGAAGAGGTGGAGAAGGTGGTGTCCCTGCTGCAGGAGCAGGCTCGCTCTCTGTCACGCTACGGCATGAAGAAACACCTCCGGGTCATGCCCATGTACGCTGGGCTGCCGTACGCCGAGCAGATGAAGGTCTTTGAGAGGGCGCCACCTACTGTCCGCAAGGTGAACTGCAGATTTCTTCCGTAATGGATTTGTTCAAGTTGTTTGTCCAAATTATGTGGTGTACAGTATATTCACAAAATGTGAATATAGCGGTTAAACTTTGAACCTCAACAACTCTGTGTTTAACCACCAGGTGATCGTGGCCACCAACATCGCAGAGACCTCCATCACCATCAACGGCATCGTCTTTGTGATCGACTGTGCGTTCGTGAAGCTGAGAGCCTACAACCCGTCCACCGCCATCGAGTCCCTGGTGGTCAGTCCCATCTCCAAGGCCTCGGCCAGCCAGAGGGCCGGAAGGGCCGGCCGCAACCGCTCCGGGAAGTGTTTCCGGTTATACACGGGTAGGCATTACCCTCCTATACAACCTCTCAGTGTGCTGAATAGGTGGGGCCTTGCTCGTGATTGGTGGGTTTAGAATCATAAAGTTTATGTCAATTCTCTCTATCTCTATCGATATTGTGAAATGAGGCTAGTTGTCGTCTTTTGATTTTGGGTATCTATCGCGAATATACTGTATATGATTATTGAGGTATTAAATTACTTCTATTGAGATAGAAGATTTTGCTAATAGAACGAGTTTCATAATTGCTAGGTTGCCTGCATAATAGCTGAGATAAGAGCAGAAGTGCCATTCTGAGTGAATTACCAACATCTAAGAACATACAAGATGCCAAACAATGATGCCCCCCACCCCCGTGTGTCTCCACCAGAGGAGGACTACGAGAAGCTGCCAGCCTCCACGGTGCCGGAGATGCAGCGCACCAACCTGGCCCCCGTCATCCTGCAGCTCAAAGCCCTCGGCATCGACAACGTTCTCCGCTTCAGCTTCCTCTCCGTAAGTCGCCCGGCTGACCGGATGCGGGCTGCGGGGATAAAGCCTCGCCAACAACTACAACAACGCTAGCAACCTACACACTGAAAACGTCACTAGTATGCAAGGGCACCGTCACTGCATCTTGGGCTTAGCGCGGCCCAAGACGATTGTGATTGATTCGAAAGAAACATCAGCAAGACGGAGCGTTTATTTCCTCTATACCAGATAATGATAATGGGTTCAGTCAGAGCTTCCTCCAGTGCTGGCACAGCCCTGAGACAGAGTGTGGAGTGGAGGGTAGGTCTGGCTCCGTGGAACTACTACTGTAAGGAGAACCGAGCCTCGCATCCCAAGCCAGACTGGGTTACGCTGTGACACGTGAAAGCTAATTTCATTCTAGTTGCTTTGTTTGACAATTCTTTTTTTATTACGACTTCCATTGGGAAACTCATGAGCATACTTGTGTTTACTTTCCCCCTCATTGCAGCCTCCTCCAGCTCAGACCATGATCCAGGCGCTGGAACTGCTCTACGCTCTGGGAGGTAAGAGACGGGTCGGGCGCTACAGGGACAGTGGAGATCAGGTTTTAAGCCCACTCTATTCAAGCCCTGACCTTCCCATCCCTCCCAAGGGATTTCTTTTTTCCTCCATCCTCATCCTTTTATCAGAATCAGAAGCAGCTTTATTGCCTTAGTATTTGCAAACAAGGAATGTGCTTTTGTTGAACATTAAAGCGTAAAAAGAAATTCAAAAAAAATAAAAAATAAAAATGTGCTATTTAAAGAAAAGTTAAGATGTAGTGATATCTATGTGTGTCTCTACACAGACCCCTCCCTCTACCTAAACACATTCAACCTTGAAACACCTTTGCATTCAAAGTCCAGGCCTTAAACCTGGTGTGTGCGCATCTCTGTGATCGTGTGCTCAGGTCTGGACCAGTATGGACGTCTGACGGACCCTATGGGCGTACGCATGGCTGAGTTCCCGCTGAGCCCCATGTTCGCCAAGATGCTTCTAGAGTCCGGGAACTTCGGCTGCTCCAAGGAGATCGTCACCATCGCGGCGATGATGCAGATTCAAAACATTTTCGTGCTGCCGTCCAATCAGAAGAAAGTGGCGGTAAGTGAACCATCGCTTGCAAAACACTGATGTTATACATTGATCACACACTCCCACGCTCGCATCTCTGTCTGCAGGCACGTGAGCACCGGAAGTTTGCGGTGGCCGAAGGAGACCACCTGACCATGTTGAACGTGTACGAAGCTTTTATCAAGGTACATTTGCAAATGAGCTCAGGCTTTATGCTCACGGCTTAAAGAATCGATTCACAACCAAATCCGGCCATGGCTTTTAAAGCAAGCATCGAGTACTCCTGCAAGCTCCTAGCCTGCTTGATTGCTTGCCTCCTTCCGTCTGCAGCACCAGAAGAGCTCCCAGTGGTGCCAGGAACACTTCCTCAACTACAAGGGTCTGCTGCGCGCGATCACCGTCAGGGAGCAGCTCCGGCGGCTCATGAACAAGTTCAAGGTGCCGCGGACCTCCAGCGAAGGTACGCCATGTTGTGTGTGTGTGTGTGTGTGTGTGTGTCTGTGTATGTGTGAGGGAATGCCGTGTTGAGTGGCTTTGATTGGTTGACGTCTTTTTCTTTGATTGGTTTTCTCGTCCAGGTGACCCCGACGTGATCCTCAGGTGCATCGTTGCCGGGTTCTTCTCCAACGCAGCCCGCATCCACCATTCGGGTTCCTACAGGTCGGTCTTTCTTACTCGTTATTTATTCATTTATTTGCGTTTTGAAAGTTATTCTTCCAACTCCGTTTATTCTACATGCTCCCCACTCTCTGCAGGACGCTAAGAGATGACCGCGAGCTTCACATCCACCCAAACTCTGTGTTGTACGGTGAAAAACCTCCAAAATGGTGAGCAGTGTGGAATGTATTGTCCTGCATGCCATCGTTAAATTGCCATATAGGCTGAGGACTCTTTGCTGTAGTATAACTGTATATAGACATGTTTGAACCTAGAGTTTTAGTTCCTGGAACTGAAAAGTTCTGGATACTTTTGGCGGGAAAGCGGCTTATCTTAAATGTTCTTTCCCCCCGTGGCTCTCAGGGTGGTCTACAACGAGGTGGTGCAGACTGCTAAGTACTATATGAGAGACGTGACTGCCGTGGAGTCTGCCTGGTTGGTCGAGTTAGCCCCGCACTTTTACAAGCAAGCCAAGGTAAGCAAAACACCGTTTAACATAAAAAAAACGTATTTTTCTACTTTATTTAATGTAAAGGCCCCTATTTTACCACCAGGTGTGAGTTTGAAGAGACACTTACAGTTATAAACATATAAACAAAATATGACGTCACACATTTCACAGATCTGTTCCGGTCCTATTGTTAGTATTTAGCATGTTGGACTTCAAGATTTAAGATGTTTATTTGTCACGTACACATACAGGATATGCAGTGAAATGAAAAGTTCCCACTGTCTTGCGATAAATGGCTCCGCCCCCTAGTAATGCGCGATATAAACGATATACGATAATAAAAAAAAATGGCCTACGATAGAGATATTAATTCTATCGCGATAATGCATGTTGATGATGCAATCTACCCGCGACCCGCGAAATTTAAAGCCACGAGCCTGCAACGCCATCATCGTCATCTGCTAAGGTAAACCATGGCTTGAAAGCGACAACGGAGTAGGCCAGGAAGGAAGACCGGTTGGCCTACTTCCATTTTATTGGACTTTGGTTTCGGATTTAAAGCTGTCTGAACGGAGCAGCAGCAAAACCATGACCGCCTGATAGAGTTGTTGTTGGGGCAACGGTTCTGGCTAAGAGCGGTAAACACAACCTAATTCTGTGTCTACCACCTCAAGAACGGAAATAGTGTATGTGTGCCTTATACTGGAAGTATCTTGTATTTATTCAAACAGAATTTATTGTGCTTTCATTTTTTGCACTTTTATGGCCTTTTCATTTGAAGTTTATCTGTGCACTACACCTTTGGAATAATTTTTCCTTTATTTAAAATAGCCATGCCTAATACTGGAAGTATTTACCTAATTCACAGTATCCGTTCCTTTAACAAGACTCCACCAGTTTTCATTTCATTAAGAGAACAAAATGTTTAAAACCAAATGCGTTACGTTTAGGCCTGCAGTAAGAAAGTTTGTTTTGTTTTTATTTAAAGTATCTGTCATTACACAGAAGAATTTTCTTTGCCTAATACTGAAAGTATTTTCAGTACAGTGTCTGTTCCTTAAAAAGACCAGTTTTTTTATTTATCTGCAACATTATGTTTACAGTTTACTGTATGATTACAGTTTTGCACAATAAATGTTGTATGTCTACATACTATGTTTCTTTCTTTCTTTTTTTAAATACATTTAGCAGTTTGGCTTTCCTTAGGGTCTATGTAACCTGTTCTGAAATGGTTCTATTATAATTTATATATCGTGATATGTATCGTTATCGCAAGAGGCTGCAATGTATATCGCAATATGGATTTTAGGCCATATCGCCCATCCCTACCGCCCCCTTTGTTTCACCTGCCCCCCCTTCATACCACAATCACGTATTGAGTCTAACCACATGTTTCTCTCCGTGTTATTCTTCTCTCTGTGTTCTCTTAGCACGGGTCGCTAGCCAGCAAGCGATCCCGTGTCCTCTGAGATCTGAGACCCGCCCCAGATCAGCACTGAAGAAGGACCCCCCCCCCCTGCCCCCCCACCCCCAGTTATCACCCCAGTTAAACCACCACTGTGCCCCCATCCCATCTCCCTGTGTGTGTATATATATATATATATATATATATATATATAAAAAATTGTAATGTAACTTCTTGTTCATCTGCACAGTCACAACCCCTCCTCCACAAACGACGGAGGCCCTGTTTGGCCATGCTAGATCGGACGCTGGTGATTTGCTTACGTTTGTAAGCCATTGTTGTTGTGGTGGTTGTGGTGGTGGTTGCCGACACCAGTTGGCGTAGTGTCTGATTTTGTGATTCGGTCGGTTCTTGGGTGTGGCGGGAGTTCAGGATGTGCCTTACTCGTGTCCCTTCAGATGTGGTCAGATAGTGGCGACCCAGCATACGCCTGTACATAGCAAGAAGTGTGTCCGATGTGACGGCTCTGTCGGAGACCCACGTGTTGCCCCAGAGCCCGGCGTCGTCGTTTCGTGAAAAGCTGTATATCTTCCTGTTGCAGTGCGGCACAAACATTTCGGGACAGAATAGATTGTTTGGATTTTCTACTTTTGAGGGAGTCATTTATTTTATTTTTTTACATTTACTTCCCGCTTACACTGGGTGCCTCTTCGTTTTCTTTCCGTTTGTTTCTATTTGTTTGTTTGCTTTTGTTTGCGACGCAGAGCAAATGTTCATTTTCTAGTTTTGGGTGCTTCTCATCTTTCCATTGACTTGTCCCTTAATAACACATTTGATGTTCTGACTGTGGCTGGAAATGTTGTAGGGTTTGTGTGCCGACACCCCCACTCCCCCTCCGGGACGAATGAGGAACGTGAGAGAGTGAGCGTTTTCCTTCGGACCACTGTTCTCCCACCGTTGTCGCTTGTACAACCGGCTAGCTCAATCAAAGTAGCCTTGATATACCACACTGTGCCAATTTTTTATCCACCCGATTTCTCTTTCTATTTTCAAATGGAATGTGAAAAGCTAAAAAAAAACTTGAGCGTTTGAATTACGAAACTGTGAATTCAAAAACCAAAATTAAGTGCCATTTTGTCCCCATGCTTCCATCCATTTACACACATGCGTTGAAAAGCATCGGAAAGAAAGTAGCTATGAATGTCTTTATGTTTTTGTCATCTCTTGCTGCATGGTTTAGTTTATTTTCTTTTAAGTCTCATTTCAAATACATTTCGCATTTCCGTTTGGGTTGTTGAGTTCGACGACGTTCATTAAAGCGCTTCTCTCTATTCGCCCTGATGCATCCATCTCTAATTTAATTTGATTTATTTCAAACGGGTTCTCCAATTTTGGTTGCCGTGGAGGCATTAGGGCAGGTACCGCGGCCCAGGTGCCTCATTCTTTTCCCCCTGGCAACCTCCTCCAGCGCCTCCCGGGAGACCCCTCGGCGTTCCCTAGGCCGGCAGGCAGGCAGGCAGGCAGGGGGATATCATCCCTCAAAGGCATCCTGGGTCCTTACCGTGGGGGTCTGCTCCCAGTTGGCAGTGGGTGGTACTCCCCCAACGGGAGGCGCGTCCAGGAGGCATCCGCATGCCTGAACCGCCTCCATGTTTCGTTCCTTGGTCTACCTCATCTGTTTTGCTTATCCTTAATTGTGTTGTTTTTTTACTATATATGTTTTCATACATATTTTCATTTGAAATATTGGACCTGAGAATTGAAAGCAGGAAAACGATGGTTCTCCTTTTTGTTTCACTTGCTTTCATAAAAGTGAAGTTGTCATGTAAACTGTCCATAACGTTATGAACTCATGTCTGCATGGTTTTCATAGATGACTTTTAATCTTGAAATAACTAGGATCAAGTGAGAGACCGTTAGCCATTTAAAGACAACACGATGATAACAATAATTATTCTAATTCAAAGATCCGACTAGATTAGTAGAAACCTGAAGAATTACTGCATGTGATATATAGTAATATATTGGAAATCAATGTATGGATTAATCACAACTATAGCAGTCGTATAAAAATGATTCCGTTGCATTTGTGCTGGTGCTCTGAATCTGTATGCAGCCAAACTATGATAATGCCATTCAAAACCATGTAGTTGTTCAACTCTTACCAAGTGCTCTGTTCCCTGTCCTCTCTTGAATACATCATTAAATAAAGTCCTCTGTCCATTCTCTGATGTCTTTCTGGTGTTTGTGTTGTGGTGCCGTGCCTTTCCCGTCCACAGGGTGTCAATGTTGGACTTTGTAAGAAAGCGAAGATTAAATATGATGTATTCTAGACTCCGTTCAGGAAATTAAGTTATAGTGATGGATTTCACAGTTTACATTTATTTAGACGTGAGTATATTGTTGATGTAGTCGTCAATTTTGTGTATTTGTATATTGTGCATTCGTACAATGAATGAACTGTCATTGTCACGTGTTCAGTTGCTCATAACATTTACATTTACAATTGGTACATTTGGCAAAAGAGTGAAACACAATTCCGGAAAAGCCTTTTTAAATAGAATTAAATGTAATTAATCAACGTTTGCTCGGACAATGTGTTTCTGTAAGAGTAAATTGCCATGCTGGGAAAAAAAGGCATAGGCCTACAGAATGTAACAGATACATGTTAATATATTTATTAACTTGTTATTTGTCCACAATGTTTCCATTGGTGTTGCATACTAGCAGTGATATTTTTTAATTGTCAGGTATTTTCAACCTCAAACAAACAAACTAAACTAACACACAATTTCCCAACTAGTAGCCGACAACAAAACACAAACAATTTAACATGACGCTAAACAGTCGCCTCTTGATTCAGGTGGTGTACAATGTGAATTAAAAACCACGATGTAGACTATTAGTATTATATTGAAGTATTTGTGGAGAAATACACGAGGAGTGCAACTTGGTAGACGTCCAGTCAGGTACTAAATGTGAAGTGATGTGATATTTGTCAATCCGTTACACATTCCCACAGAATTACCATAAACTTGTTATTGTTCCAGTAATACATCCCAATGATCTTAGTGAAGATGCTTTTGTAAAACAGATAGGCCGACGCCAAAGCCTACATTTCTAATGTATCACCCATGCAAAGTAATTTATGTAATTTCCTTATTTATAAAAGTGTACATTGCAAAAACACCACAAGGAATATAATGCATGACAATGAATGCAATTATCCTTTAAAAACAATGCATGGGCTTAGAAATCACGACGATTGCTGTACTACAAATCTACGGGCTTTGTTTTCTGTGCTCGGCATTGATATTGGACTACACTGCTGCTCTTAGGGGATCCACTGAAAGCGTATTATAGCTCAGCTGTCATCGGCCCACAGTCAACTGAACCGGAGAGAGAGAGAGACACGTCTGACTGAGTCCCTGTCTCCTAATATCGTCCATGTGGACATATAAGAAGGACACGACGTCCACATGTGTTTCTGTGTTCAGCTCAGTTGGCCATCTTGCGCAACGACAGATCCGAGGCACGACAGCCGGATGTATCAGTGATTAATACTGGTGCCCGCGTGGTTTGGACGAGGCAGCAATTTGAGCAGGTTGTGTGTATGAGGTTGACTGTTTCCACGGCTGCTTTCCGGCACTTTCCAAAAAAAAAAGAAGAAAAAATCAAATCATTGACAAGTTCTATCTAATTTAAGGAATGTTTAACTGTTTTGGGCGGTTTAATGGGAAAGCAAGTCATGTGTGAATTGTAATTACCCCCTGTTCAACGTTTCTACGTGTTTTGAAAGAAAACAAACTGGTTAATTTTTCCCTGCTCGGTGACCACTCAAGTGATAAGTGTTAAGGCTGACAGTTTTGAATGGTCTCGGGTTTCGAGTCTTTTTTCAAACGCTGCTGTAGTACCGTACAGTACGTGTTAAGACCTGGAGAAAGTTCACACTTTCTTGTTGGGACTTTTTGTAACACCTTCTCCTCCGACCACATATCAACCAAATGTATTATTTAGCGCAATAAGTGTTTTCTCGGGTTCAGCTCAAACTGTTTAATGAGATGACAAAATTAGATCACTGAAGAGAAACCTTTAATACCGCAAAATAAAGTAAAGAATGTTTGCTATATACTTCCCCCCCCCCTCCCATAACAGCAGACTATCTCCAGTCTCATAAATCCAAATCGATATTGTATATATATATATATATATAAAAGAAATATATATATATAGGATATGAATTGCAGTTCTAAAGAACAAAAAATGCCTCATAACATTCATGACACAGCGAATGGATTTGAATTAATATAATTCCAGAAAACAGGATCTACAGTTTGGTGGAAAATATGAAAAAAAAAATCTAACAGCCCCCCCCCCCACCCGCACCAACAACAACAAAAAAATTCAAGAGCGAAACTCAGGAGTGATTTTTACATTTGCCAGGTAGGATGCAATCAGTAGCATTGGAATTGCAGCGGTGGAGTGGTGTGTGTGGTGGCGGCGGGGGGGGCGGTGGGGGGGCTCTCCCTCCCCGGGGTGACAAATTGAAAGTGTCTGGGCCCTAGTTTATAACCCTGATCGGGTCAAACGAAAAATATTGGAGGTCTGGGTGAGGAGACAGGCCCGCCTGGCGCAGATAAATGGACTGATCATTTCTTATTGAGAAACAATTCCTAAAAGGTAGTTTACTGTGTGACTGGGGGAAAGCACGGCGGTGCAGAACCCCCCCATCCCCATACCACCCACCCCCCCCCCCCCCCACCCACCCACCCTCGCACACGGGCGGGCGCCCGGGCAACGCTGCTCCCGCCCTGACCCTTCCTCCACCAGCCGGAATTAAATGGATAGAGAGAACGTGGGTTTCTGATGGCACTCCTCCGCTGTAGAGACACTCCATTTGTTATGAAGTCGGGGTCCTGATGAAGTGTAGGGGGGGGGGGGAGAGCCTCTTCCCCTCTCTCCCCTCTCTCCCCTCGCTCCCCTTCCCTTTTTCAGGCACTACAAGGCCAGCCTTCAGTCTGCTTCACATGAAATGGATGGAAGGAGCCGATTGAATTTTACACTCGCCTGCCCGTGATTTATGTGTTTGGTGTGTGGGGCAGCGAGCAGCCGATGCTAGCTGATGCTCCCGCTCCTCTCTGGTTCGCTGTGTCTCGGCGGCGGCGGCGGCGGCTGCGGTGGCGGCGGGTTGATACAGACCTGGTACAGATGTGCTCGGTTAAAGGCAGGAAGCTGTTTTTTTCGGTGCTGTTTTGAAAAAAAAAAAAGAAGAAGAAAAATGCTTGGCTCTTCTTCTTCTTCTTCTTCTTCTTCGTCTTCGTCCTCTCACTGGGAACTCTCTCTCTCTCCTCTCCCTGTGTGTGTGTGTGTGTTGTGTGCGTTAATGGGAAATCTGTGCTCTCGCGCCCACTCCGGTGTCATTACTCCACGGCCAGTTCCTCAGTGGGCTTCCCCGCTCTGTGTACCTTGGCTGTAAATGTCAGTGTATCACATAACCCCCCGCCGTTAACCGTGCAGGGGAGCCGGGGACTCGTAAAATATGTCGTGTCATGTTAGTGGATTTTTCGTACAGATGCTGTTTATACGCCTGTTTACGCGTTTCCCAGTTTGCAGAGAGAGCTGGGCGTGGGTTTTTGCGTCGAGCAGTGCACCACCATACAGTATGTGTTTGATTATGGTTATCATTTAGTTTCTTGTTTTTCTTGCTGAGGTGAAAAGTCGTCGGGGTCTCTTTTAGTGTCGACTTTTGCTCCGTATTCGTTTCAGGAACATTTGTCGTTGAAATGAAATTAAACAAATGAAACGTATTTCTACAGGAATAAGTTAATTGCATTCGACTTAATCCAGGCCCTGTCACTTACATAGTCTGCATAATACATGGTGTTCTGGGGGACAGGGAGAAGCTCAGTCGTTTAAGAGCGTTACTTTAGTTGATATGAATTAGCGTTTGGCTACCAGCAATAGAAACTTTTTATGCATAAATAATGAACAAAAGGAGGAGAGAGTGAGGCCAAGTTCAATAGCTTTTGCCATTTAAAATCTGTTTAATATTTTAATATTGAAACTATATTTAAAAAAACATCAGGAATTTATACACACATGCACGCTCACGTACACGCACACACACACACACACGCACACACACGCACACACACACACACACACACACACACACACGCTTCCATGCTGGAACTCCCAGTGCATGCTGCTCTCCTGTCCCAACCCCATGCCTTGATCGTCATGGCTACAAGTGATGATGGATGGAGCCGTCTCCTCCCAGGTTGTCATGGCATCTGTTGCCGCATCGGGCGCGCCGTGTCGCTTCTCCGTGGATACTTGGCGAGCCTCACGAACCCACGCTTGCGCGCACAGATGTATAGCACGGGTGCCCGCGCACATGTTTGCACACTGCAGGTTATTCCAACGACAGCGCAACACACAGCACATTCTGTGAACTGTTAATGCCTTGTTGAACTTTCTTTCTAAGGAGCTCTGTGAGCAATGGGTTGCTCAGCTATAGCGAGGGCTTTCTATGAGATGCTGATTTTTTTTTCCTTTTTTAAATGATTGCCACGTAAAAAGTTATTGATGAACCAGCGGCGTGGCGCTTGGATAATATTTCACTAATTCTCATTTAGAGCGATGTTGATGAGCGGATGAGTTTCCCCCCGTGGCCCGGCGTGACTGACCCCCCCCCGGGGTTCGTGCCGCGAACGGAATGAGTGATTGTGGTGGAGATGATTGTAAAATGGCGGCAATTGCGCCGTCTCCTACACACACACACACCGACGTGACGTGACGTGAGGCGAGGGGAGGGGGAGGGGGAGGCGGTTGAGTGAGGAACAGAGCGGGAGACAAGCGAGAGATAAAAACAATGGGAGAGTGACGAAGGAAGGAATGGCGAAACGCAGGGGGGGAAATCAATAGGAAATCAGTGTTTGGGAAGGGCGTGCCGTTTATCAGGTGACACGGTTAAACAGTGTTAAGGCACTAAAAGTGAGAAAAATATGGGCGATCCCGATGCCGGTATTGATCACAGCGGAATTGGGCGGCAGAAGGCCGAAGCCGCTAATAAAATAAGACGTATCTGAGTGGGAATCAGCCCCGGGGATCGATGGGCGGCGTGATCAAGGCCAAGAACATCTTCACCGGGATTTAAGCCCCCTTCCGCTGACCTGTGCCCCCCCCCCCCCCCCCCCCGCTACACGCTGGACACTGACCCAGGGTTGCTGCTGGTGATGGAGGGTAGCAGCTAGCGGGGCCAGGAGAAACCTAGTGGAGAACAATTATAGTCCAGCCTATTGGCTATTGGCAGAACCTCAAGGATGGAGGCTAAAACCTAACCTGACTTATACGGATGGAGTTATTGATAGACCCAAGTGAATTCCACTTACATGGTCTTTCACTATGGGCTACGTTTTTAAAGTATAGCCCGAGTGCAAAGGTGTGGTCTCGAAGCACTTTGCGTTTCTGCTAAACCTTAACACTGTTTTCTTTCTAAATTATACTGCATTGTTGCCTAAAGAGATTTCTTAAGGTCTTGCAATGGTAACGATGGCCCTAGAACACTGTCTCTGGTAAATATTCAACATTGTTAGAAATGTAGAATGAATTGTTTTCTGGAGGACGACTTTATCATTCATCCACTTTATACATTTATCATTTGTACTTTGCCGTTGTAATTGTAATGCTCTGTTACTCCTTTTCATGGCCGTTTGACACCCTTTGCACTCCAAACCGTCCGTAGATCCCCCCACTCTGGGTTCCTTCTGGAGATTTCTTCCTTGTTAATAGGGGGGGTCATAATCACATGGCCAACAATCATATGGCCTGTAAAGCCCTTTGAGACTGTAACTCTGATTAAGGGCTAGACAAATAGAATTGACTTGACTTGACTGAAACACTGGCGATCCGTTCGGACGACCCAAAGGACACCCGTTCCTGTAATCCGACGGTTTTTTTTTTTGTTTTTCACAATACCGACGTAACAACGGGTTTCAATTCTGTGTGAGAGAACGTTAATGTTAGCCGCTTTGACATTCATCGTTCCCCCTGCGTCGTCAATCTTTCAACGTGTCACACACGCTGGCCGGAGAGCTTTGCAACGTCCCACTGCGCGGCCAAACCCATTGTATTTCTTGGAAACCGTTGGCCCAGGTCGAAACTCTGAATCTTTCAGCGCGTCGATGATCCCGCCGGCTATACAATGCGCCGAAAGTACAGTCAGGTTTCCTGTGCTGAGGCCACTAACTGGTGTCATCCAGAGTCTAGAGACCGTTTTGCAGGATGAGGGTGTGTTTGCGGTGCACGAGTGCTGGGAAGGGGAAATATGGCCAGGTGCTGAAGCATCTTCACTTTACAGAATATTTGTGGAATCGTTTTTTTTCCATCGTGCAGTTTTTTGTTGTTGTTGTTTTTTGTTGTTGTTGTCGCTTTTTCCTTTAGTCCCCGTTTAATGGCCGGGTCCAGGGATGGTTACCGGAGCCATCGGTCAGCAGACTGGAGTAACCTTGGGGTCCTGGAAGCCTCAGTGAGGGACACTAAGGGAGACGACACTAATAATGCTGTGGCCAGAATAGCTGTCAGCGTTGGAGAGTGTTGCCTTAACTATTTTCCGTGCCTCTCTTGCGGCGGCCATGTTTAGCGAGCGCTACAAGTCGCGGGCGGCTAGGGAGCGGAGCGGCAGTGTGACAAATAGCAGCAGATCATGCAGAAAATGTGCGATGCTAAACATCACTTACTGCACATGGGAAAAAATGGTGTGTTTGTGCAGTGTTTGCTGTCCAAGGAGTTCGGGTGGAAAAGTAAAGGAAATATAAAAAAGAAAAAAAAAGCAGAAGCAGAGGGTTGCTCTCACAGCTGGGGAGTGGAAATTGAATACATGGCTTCATTTAAGAAAAAAAAAAAATGAAACTCAAAAAATTATGTCGAGGGGCGCAGAAAATCTTGCTGGGGTTTCGGGTTTCTTCTGATGTGTCCTGATGACGATTATGAAATCCAATAAAAAACTAATTAGGAAATTAGGATGGAGATCAATAAAGTTTGCTCCGGTGGAGCATGCCACGTGTGTGTGTTTGTGTGTGCGTGTGTGTGTGTGTGTGTGTGTGTGTGTGTGTGGCGGTCAGTTCATGGTCGACCCTGCTTCACCGAGGGAGCGAGGTGCAGCTCTGACCCGGCCAAAACAATTGTTACTGATACTCCTCTGGAGACTCAGCCCTGCTCCACCTTGATATAGCACTAATTTATATTTTGTTGACAGCTAGTTTCTCTGGCAGTGTGTAATGCGATTTGATGGTTTTTCGTTTTCGCTAATTCCACCCGTCTAATGTTACGCCTAATGTACCCTGAAACCTCTTTATTGCCCCTGCTTCGCTTTACTTACTTAATTTATTTATTTGGAGTTCGGTTTGACAACCGCAAAAACAAGTGACGTAGTGGTCTGCCGTGGACCCGTGTGTGAGGGTTGAGAGTTGCAGTGTGGAGTTTCCAGCTCTGTTGCAGTTTTAACCTATATGGTCCTCTTGAACCCATATATAAATGCTAAGTTTAATGCTGGCACCTACCGATAATAGTGGCTCCACGTTTAAAAGGATAAAGTTAGTTTATAACGAGCAGCATAGCTCATCGGTAGACAGCAGCAGAGAATGCAGCTTTTTCCCGAAATGTTATAGCGCAAACCATGTGCAAGTCTTAAAAAGATCATTTTAATCCATTTTCGTTATATTTAAGGGGACTACGTTAAACAGCACTAATTGAACTTTCAAGTATTTGTACTGTCTGTTGACAAATGCTGTTACTCGGTGATACCTATGCTATCATTTAAGAGTTGGTGTCGCTGCAACCGCTTAAATTGCAATACAATTAAGTGGGAGAGCCAATTGGTGAGCCAATGTCTCCCATCTAATAGGTTTTACTTTTGTGTCTGTCTATCATACTGACCTTCAGCACACTCTCCTTCTCTGTATATCGTGGTATTGGGAAAATAAAAATAGACTCTGAATAAGTGAAAAGGGTGTAAACTCCACCATGTGGTGTTTATGCTCCTGCTCTCGGCTACATTTTAGTTATTAGTCTTATAATCCATGTGGAAGGCATTATATTTATGGCTTCAATATGTTGACACAATATGGTCCGCAGTAAGAGATGGGGCAATTCATTTGGGCGAACTCACCCATTGCAAAATGGTGTTCTGATCAAAATGATAATTTCAGAGGAGTGGAATAATGAAATTATACGTTTGATGAATTGCGTTTCACATGCTTCTGACACGGCTGTCTTGTACCGGTGAGAGACACAAGCGAGTCCATCATCATGTTGTCTCTTTGACCCCAGGACCCCGGGGGTCAGGTGTGCTGCCTACATTCACTTAATGCACTCACATAAGCACTTCATTTTGGAGCAGATTCAGTGTTTTGGCGACAATGAGGTTGCAGAGATAGGTAAGTGTCTGTGTGTGTGTGTGTGTGTGTGTGTGTGTGTGTGGGGTGGGTGTGTACGGTTCGGAAGGTAGAGGCTTCGTTCGACTTCCGGACCTGTGAGGTAATGAAGGAGCATGGCCGGGTTCCGGGTGGGATCAAGAAAGCCCACAGCGCACGGGAAGTGTTGCGTTGGACTCGGACACTACCTTACCTTGCCCCCCCTTCCCATTCCCCTTCCCCTTCCCCTTCCCCTTCCCCCC
>PIJE02000966.1:2500-10000 GCA_002895965.2 Coryphaenoides rupestris | reverse complement strand
CACAGCGCCGCCGCCGCCGCCGCCGCATTGGCCGTGGATGAAAGCGGTGGAAAATGGGAGCCATCGTAGACCATTTTCTGGAGCCCCGACATGGAGCCGCCCGTCCGCCCGCTCCCCCCACCCTACCAAACCACCAGCAGCACCAGCACCCCCGCCCCCCCCCCCCCCCCCTCCACCCTCCTCTTCTACTTATTGCTTATAAGTCAGTGACTAGTGGCTGTGTTTTTTTTTTTATTGTTGCCTACCGGAACCATGAGTTGATTCGTCGATCGACGGAAAAATTGATTATTTTGGATTTTGATATCGATTAGGTTGCCTGTTTGTCGATACAAATACCAAAATGCGTGAGAGTCTGGATAATTGTTGATAAATCTAACAAACACTGGAAATTATTCCGAGTTGCATCTCTGTTCATTTCATTTTCCGGCAAGAGGCTGAGATGTAGTCGCCTATTTTTTTTTATTTTTTTTTGGGACAGTTCTAGTTTGTACAGCGATACACAGGCAAACGCTCTCACATGCACCACCATACATATTACCATATAAACTATGTGAGAGAGAGTTTATAGCTCAACAAAAGTGCATCCTCTTTTTGCTTCCAAGGGTTTTATATGTTGGGTATGTAACTAAAAATGGTCTGCTTCTCAATAAATCTCTCACGTGAATATGACAGGACGTAGTTCCCCAAAACCATCATTTATTAATGAAATTATTATTCTTTTTGGACTCTCTTGGTTATATTTAATTGTGTGCGTCAGGAGCTCCCCGACTCCCCCAAATGTCCAAAAAGGTGCCTCTTCTACTGCGAGCCTTCGTGTTCAATGTGGACGTTCACGCTGTTTTTCAAATGTGGCCAAGATCAGATTCCAGCGTGAAGGGTTCACTCGTCCTGAACTGACCCGCGATGCGCAAAAGAACAATCACAAAGATGTTAGGACGCTAGGGCACCGTCGTACGGAAGTAAAAGGCCGCAGTTTTATTTACAAGTTGGAAACCAGCTAATTTGTGAGCAGGTGATAAGGTCAAAGTCAAGGATGAGGAGAGGCTGCTATACTTCTGTACAGAGATGTGTGTCTGTGCGCGCGTGTGTTGTGTGTGTGTGGTGTGGGATCGTGACATGAACCAGATCATCATCATCATCATCATCATCACTATTCCTCCACTGACAACCTCCATCACGGGCTACGTCTTCTTCCATGTTTGTAGTCCCTGAGTTACTGTACTCCGACCGGCGCAGAATTGTGATGAATGTCGATCTGGAGTGAAACAACAGTCCAATGGATTCCGATATGACAGTTCAGACCGAGCAAGTAATCAAACCGGCGTACAAAGGGAGTGAAATCGGTTTTTTTTTGGCGCTTTCGCTCGCAGTGTGAACGAGGCTTGAAGTCGATCAATTTTGAGGATTCCTCAAGCTTCAGGCGTTCGATACTGTAAATGATTGGGCCTATCTATTACACGGCTGTTGCTACTAGTAGAATTAATTACTAGCTACTGCATAGCTATTGATACTTGGAAAACAGTGATTGTTTATCCAGTGGTTCGTCGACCTTTTTGGCTAACATACAGTGCAATCCAATAAGGTCTCTCTAAAGTGCGTCGTCCGGAGATGCTATGCACATTATCCACATACAGTATGATGCACATTATCAATTCTATTGTTTATCCCCCATACTGTATGTGGAAGGACACTGTCCTCTTCGCCGGGGGGAATGGCTGCTTTACCGCTGAGAGTGACAGAGGCTGAGTGGTTAATAGGTTGCCTCCACCTCTCTGGTGACTCCCAGACGTCGGGGGTCAAGCCCTGCCTGTACCTAATTAGTCAGGTCGCCAGGCGGCGGGCCCTGGAACTGACGTCTGATCATGACCTGTCTGTCCTGATGTTGCAACGTCTCTCTCTCTCTCGCTCTCGCTCTCTCTCTCTCTCTCTTCCTCTCGCTCTCTCTCTCCTCTTCGTCTCTCTCTCTCTCTCTCTCTCTCTCTTCTCTCTCTGTCTCTCTCTCTCATCTCTTGTTCTCTTTGTCTCTCTTTCTCTGTCTCTGTCTCTCTCTTTCTCTCTTTGTTTAACTCTCACTCTTTCTCGAATTATTCTCTTTCTCTTTCTCTTTCTCTAACTCTCTCTCTCTCTCTTCTCTCTCTCTCTCTCTCTCTCTCTCTGTCTCTTTCTTTCTCTTTGTTTCTGTATAACCCAGGATGCCGCTAAGCTAGCCGGAGTCTCCTCCAGGGACAGAGGGCGTCCCACACATAACTTTGATTGTGTGTGTGTGTGTGTGTGTGTGTGTGTGTGTGTGTGTGTGTGTGGTGTGTGTGTGTGTGTGGTGTGTGTGTGTCTGTGTGTGTCGGATCGGGGGCTGAGGCTGACTGGGAACAGATGGAGATGTGCTCTTTAATTAACCCTGCAAAATCACAGGGCTGAGAACGGGCCCCCGGTCCGTGAATAACACTCGGTGCATCCAGAGGAGTCGCTGGGAGATGCAAAGCTGGTGTGTGTGTGTGTGTGTCTCTCTCTGTGTGTGTGTGTGTGTGTGTGTGTGTGTGTGTGTGTGTGAGGCACCGAGAGAGACTATAGGTCTGCATTATGTACATACAGTGTATGACCGGCGTCCCCCCCCCCACCCCCACCACCCCCCCCCCATCCCCTTCCCAAGAGCGCGGCGTTTTATTTCTCATTAGCGGCGCGGCAAACTGCTCGAGGATGAAATTTGCTAACAGGAATTAAAAGTGCATTAACACATCTGAGAGATTCATTTCTGCTAATAGTTTTATTAGCGCTCTGACCTTTCAGTTCATTAGAGGACTGAAGAAAGAGGAATGGCAGGAGAGGAAAGGGGGGGGGGCGAGGGGGGGCAGCGAGGGCGGGGAGGACAGGGTGGAGGCGGGTGGAGGGGGTGGAGGCGAGGGTGGAGGAGGCGGGGCATCCTGTGCTTCTGCTGCGCTGTGCTGTGTGCTTCTCACAGACCTGGATGAGGGGGAAAAAAAAAAAGATGCATTCGCAACAAAGGACTCATTAGGGCCGATTGTACGATTGTTCTCTCCCAACACCCTACACCCTTGGGTGCTTTTGGACGCCATTGGACGATCTTCAACAATAAACACATGCAAAGCAACGCAAAAAAGAAAAAAAATATCTCCGACGTGATCCCCCCAATCAAGCAAAACCTGTAGTGTTGTGTTGTGTCTTCTGATCTCTCTCCCCTCGCCGTTTATTAGCTAATTGCGATGCAACGCTACTGGGGGTGGAGGCGGGGGGGGGCGGCGGCGGGGGCGACGGGGACCTTCGAGACGCTCGTAAAGCACTGCTTAAAGGTAGGGTGGCCATTTTGGGGGCGTTTCAGACCGACGATTCTCACCTTCCTCTCCACTTAGCGGCCGGAATTTATGCCGCCGTGTGTTTTTCGGGGGGGGTCCGTTAGCACTTGAGTATCACTTAGCCAGCTGCTTAATTGTTTATGAACGGGGTGGCCCGCCGCGTGCCCGATCCAGCTCTGTACAAAAAAATGAAGCGAAAATCATCGAGAAAGGAACCAAGCGAGGGGGGGGGGGCGACGGGTCCGAAGAGTTAACACTTTTAGCGATTTTAAAACGGAGAAGCGACCGATCACGTCGCGTTTAAAGTGACCTACGGCGTCCGTCGCGCCTTCCCGGGTCTCACTGTGCCCCCCCCCCCCCGCCGCGTGTCCGAGGCGAGATAGACACTGATATAGTGGGGGAATTTACCTGACCGAGGAGAGCGACTAAAAAAAAACGGATTTAATGTTGTTTTCGTTCGGTTTTTATTGGAAAACAAGTGAGGCAAGTTACAGCGCAATTTGCCTTTTCCCTGTTCCCTATAATTAGCGCCGTACAGAAATGGAATAACATTGACGAGAAGGTCAATAATCCTGATCTATAGCGAAATTAATCCCGCTATCGACACGACAAGCAAACAATACAATTAAAGACAATGAGAGGGGAGGGGATCACCGGGGGGGGGGGGGGAAGAAAAAATAGAAGAAAAAATAATAGAAGCAGGGAGAAAACGGGGGAGGGACGAGAGACGGGGGGGCGAGAGGGATAGGATGCGTTTTATCTTCAGGCTTCACTGTGCAGAAATCCTATGAAGGTTTCTAATTAATTCATCCATTGTTAATGAAGGCGAGACGAGGCGACCAGGGATTAAACACGGGGGGGAGGGGCGCGGTGGGGGGCAGGGGGGGTGGCGGGGGGGGCAAGGAAGACAATTAGAGATACCAGTCTAATGATTGTTTTTTAACTCACTGTTGTTTCTCCGCTTGTACTTTGTTGGCCCGGCTGGGGGAACATTTATTGGGCATTTAAAATGAGCCTCTCCTCCTCCTTCGCCCCCCCCCCCCCTCCCCCATCCCCCATCACTGCATCCCCCCACCCCCCCCCCCCCCACATCCACATCACCAGGGCAAAACACCCACATTTACCCATCAAATCATTCTCCTTTATGGAAGAGGTGGCCCCGGTGTGCGCCGCCCGTCCTGTATTTGTAAGCAACGGTGTTTTCCTCAAACGAATCAATTACCAATTACCATCGTATTTATTGAACGAATGAATCATCATTATCATTCAGGCTTCACACACACAGAGAGAGATAGAGAGTGAGAGAGAGAGAGAGAGAGAGAGAGAGAGAGAGAGAGAGAGAGAGAGAGAGAGATAGAGGGCATTGGGCTCTCGGCCAGATACCGTACGCTGTAATAGTGAGAGGAGTGGGTTCAGGCACGCTCAGTCTCTGTCCCGGGACTGTCGTGTGAAATTCACATTGACATTGTTGTCAGCCATTTCTCTCTCTCACAGCAACAACAACAACAACAACAACAACGACAACAACGACAACAACAACAACAACGATCAATTAGAAATTGCCGGCCCCGTATGTTTTGCGCATAGATTGTGAAATCCATATGCAAACGACATGCATGCGTGCATTCACTCGTTTGCTGCAACCCCCCGCGGCTGCAAGACTTTGTAGACGCGATGATGCAAAGCTTTAGCTCTTCAATTACAAAAGTTAAGTAATGAACCAAAGTGTTGTGTTGACAGGTAACAAGCGCAGGCTAACTGTGTCGGCCATTAGCGCGTCGGCTAGCGCCACTGACGGAGGTTGTGGGTCGGCGGGGAGGTTGGGGGGGGCGGTGGTGGAGGTGGTGGATGTGGTGGATGTGTTGGGGTGGGGGGGGCGGGCGCCGTGCCGTTTCCAGCTAAGTGATTTTAACTGGCCCGCCGGACAAGGCCCGGGGGGTCCGCGTCCGCAGGGGGAGCGGCCACGGGGGCCCGGCGGGGTGAGCCACGGGGGGGAAAAGGGATGGAGCATCGGAGCGTTGGGAGGGAGAAGAGGGATTGCCTTTCAGGAATTACGAGCCATTAAATCAGAGCTTGGAGATCTCAAGGTTCCCTAAGACTGCTGCACAAGGAATCCGCGGCCAGAGAAATATTGTTTATGGTTTAAAAGCCGGGGCGATGGATTTATAAAAGAAACATTCATCATTGCAGGAAAACGGAACAAAACATTCCGGAAATAAATACTCACTCTATAGGTATACTTGTCACCCAGACAGCACAATAACAAGTGAATTGGGAGGGAGATCCTTCATTTGCTGGCAGCTGGCCGCCAAACATGGTGTATGGGGTGTGTGTGTGTGTGTGTGTGTGTGTGGCTGTGTGTGTGTGTGTGTGTGTGTGTGTGTGTGTGTGTGTGTGGCGGCGTGTGTGTGTCGGTGTGTGTTTGTGTCTGTGTATGTGTGTGTGGTGGTGTGTGTGTGTGTGTGTGTGTGTGTGTGTGTGTGTGTGTGCCTGTGTGGCGGTGTGTGGTAGTCTGTGTGTGGCGGTGTGTGTGTGTGTGTGTGTGGTGTGTGTGTGTGTGTGTGTGTGTGTGTGTGTGTGTGTGTGTGTGTGTGTGTCTCTGTCTGTAGTGCACCAGCCTCTGTGTTTTCCTCTCGGTGTGCGCCGCCGTCCACCGGCCTCGGACCCGGCAGCAGCAGCCAGACCCGGTGGTTAAGGTGGTGTGGAGACCTAACAGCGGATAGTTTTAGTGCTTCTGAAATGTTCTCGTCTTAAAATGTTTTATTATATCGGGTTTGATCGAGCTCTGTGTGTCCATTGACCGAGCGGTTGCATTCATAATTTATGTACCATCCGCCATTAAAGTAACTTCTAGTGGATATGAGAACAAAGTGATCACCCGAGAGGATGAAATAAAGTCTGTCCCAAATGTTGAAAGCAACATTATCTACATTTGTGTCCGTCATAAAGACTGTGCTGTAAACAGAGTTATTATAAAACCAAAGTACTGAGCCTAAGTACTTTTCTATAGTTTTGTTTTCCTCCCCCCCTCCTCTCATAGTCCCATCATTTCCCCTGGACATTAGTCTGGGACGGCGTGCGCGGAGTGTCGATATGAACGAGGGTTCTCCAGTAAACACAATTAACAATATTGATTACCTCTGGACTCGCCCATTCCTGCCATGAAGAACAATAGTTTCGGGAAAGTAGGGTTTTCCAGGAAGGTGGTGCTTTTTCGCTCGGCGCACCGTGACCTTGGCACAAGGTCGACGCGGAGATGGTTAAGAGGCGCAGACTGAGCGCGGTGTCGGGGTGTTTCGGGATGTTTTTTTGAGAGCCTTTCCGAGAGAGGGAACGCGCGCCGCACAGCGTACACGAGGATATTTACGACGGGTCATACAATACGCGACGACCGCCTTGTTACAATTCATATTTTATACATATCGACAAACGCATCGTCAACATACATCTCGGTTAAAGAGATATATAAGCATTGCAGTTACGTTCACTTTTGAATGACAGCATATACACTTGATAATATAGCTGCTGTTAAGTTATCCTTTCTCACTAGTGCCGTGCCGTATACTTATTATAGCCATCTAATTATAACTATCTTATCATAAAGGTTTATCTTATACTTTATCTGCACCCGACAACAATTGATTTGCATTTTCAACGTGAGCCATTCCTCAAACTCACTTCATTAATTTGATGTTGGATGAGGTTGGGTCTATTTGAGCCACACTTTTAAATCATAATTAAAATCACAATTTAAATCATTTTGACAACTTTTGATGCATTAACACTTTGCCTGAGACCTAATAATCACATCTGGAGTAGCTTTAATATCGGCAATAACTACACTACTAATCTTTTCCAATTAGCGTGATTAGTAGTTGTTTACACGCCCCGCCCACTATGTAGATGCGTTGTCCGAAGAACCCCATTGCTCACTCACACACACACCACACACACACTTCCCTGTGTTTTACCGCGCATTTGATAAATAAAACTCGAGAATATATTATTGAATCTCGTTCGTCGGGGGATTCTTCCAAGATGCTCCGAGAGAGTGCGTCCCCGCCGGCTGCCAGACAGACACTACAGGCATCGACTGAAAAATCTATTGCATTATAAATATTGACAGGTAATGATTTGTGATGGACGGAGTTTTCATCAATGCCACTGTCACACACACACACACACACACACA
>PIJE02000965.1:190539-192736 GCA_002895965.2 Coryphaenoides rupestris | reverse complement strand
GATTATCGAAATCACGATTGTCATAATTCATCATGTGAAGCCTCGCAAAACTGTCTTTCTGTCTCCTACGGACATACAGTGGGAGACAGAAAGCCTACGCCATGCGCTGGTACGACCCACCACTAAACCACCAAACCAGGTGTCAGGGGCAGAGAGAGAGAGAGAGAGAGAGAGAGAGAGAGAGAGAGAGAGAGAGAGAAGGGAGCCTTACATGGATACATATACTATATTCCCTATGCTATATTTAAATACTCAGATACATATGCTTCTGATTCTCTTATCTTATGTATATTTCTGCTGTTACTGCCCTCACTTGTACATCTGCCCTTACTTACTTATACGTTTATAATACTCTGGAGTCAACGTAACATTACATTTGATATTTCATATTTGTATCATTAAGATAAGATAAGATAAAACTTTATTAATCCCGAAGGAAATTCTTGTGCCAGGTTGCATAGCAATACAATAAAACAATAGAGAAATAAACAGTGCAATCATAAAAATAAAATAACAGATATAAGAATAGATAAAGTATAAAAATATATCGGCAAGATAACATATTCAGTCCGCGAAAACTATTTGGCAATAATGGAAGTGTAATAAAACTGTGATAATAATAATGGTGAGAGGAAGTATTGCAGGTTCTTGAAAGTTCTTGAATCTTGAATGATGTACAGTAGGCCCTATATGTTATATTGTTATATTGTTGAATGTTATATTGTTTGTGTGATGAAGAACACGTGACAATAAAACACTTTGAATTTGAGCGTTCCCAGAGCCTCCGGGGGCCGACGCGGTTCGAGTTTAGCTGTTATGCCGTCGAATTTACAGGCCGGCGCAAACGGAATAAGTTCAGCCGTCGCTAATATCGCACTAATATGATTTTCAACATCTGGGAGAGAGAATTTTCAGAAAAAGAAAGAACGCCAAATTAACGTTGAGATTTCCTGCGCGTGTTTAACGCTACGTTACCGCCGAGTTGTCTTCGTTAGCCACGGGCCGACGGTCAACGGCGCCGACCTGTGCGGAATCGATCGGATAGGAAATTGTTCGGTAATCGAATCATATTTGTATCATTAAGATAAGATAAGATAAAACTTTATTAATCCCGAAGGAAATTCTTGTGCCAGGTTGCATAGCAATACAATAAAACAATAGAGAAATAAACAGTGCAATCATAAAAATAAAATAACAGATATAAGAATAGATATAAAAAAAAGTATAAAAATATATCGGCAAGATAACATATTCAGTCCGCGAAAACTATTTGGCAATAATGGAAGTGTAATAAAACTGTGATAATAATAATGGTGAGAGGAAGTATTGCAGGTTCTTGAAAGTTCTTGAATCTTGATGCTACTAAATAATAGTAGTTAGCATTGTTATATTGTTGAATTTCGAGTTTAGCTGTTATGCCGTCGAATTTACAGGCCGGCGCAAACGGAATAAGTTCAGCCGTCGCTAATATCGCACTAATATGATTTTCAACATCTGGGAGAGAGAATTTTCAGAAAAAGCGAAAACGCCAAATTAACGTTGAGATTTCCTGCGCGTGTTTAACGCTACGTTACCGCCGAGTTGTCTTCGTTAGCCACGGGCCGACGGTCAACGGCGCCGACCTGTGCGGAATCGATCGGATAGGAAATTGTTCGGTAATCAAATCACATTGTTGAGCGCGCGCCACGCGGCGTTGAGCACGTCGCCTTATCGGAATTATAGCGAGTAAGTCACGTTCGTACGATCCCGCGAAAACCATTTCGGTCAAACGTGAACTATTTGTCGCCGCCGTGCATTTTTTCAGCGGCCCACTTCGGAAGCTAAAAAAGCTACCGAAGGAGATGAGGGTTTGAGACTTCGGGAAAAAGTCGCGCGCGAAAAACACCTTTTGTGCGTTTTACATTTCTCACGGCTTGTCATGCGAAAGCACGGCTAAAGCGTCGGACATAACCCCGCACGTCGACTCCGGGTTTGTCATGCTAATTAGCGTCTTGTCACGTGAACCGTTGACCCGAGAACGTCTGGAAGGCAGGAAATTCAGACAGTAACGCAATTAGCGATTTAGAGACGTTTCTTTTCGTTCACTCGGCCTTCCCGAGAAAAACCAAGAAGCAATCTTTCAAAGAAATATCGTGTAGATGTTCAGCGTAGTACAGTTCCAACTGGTCCCCATCTGTCCCTCTACATTATGCATAAT
>PIJE02000965.1:158039-183039 GCA_002895965.2 Coryphaenoides rupestris | reverse complement strand
TGTCTCTCTTTGTCACTCTCTCTCTCTGTCACTCTCTATCTCTCTCAACTCTCTGTCTGTCTCTCTTTGTCACTGTCACACTCACATTCTCTCTCTGTCAGTCTGTCTGTCTGTCTCTCTCTCACCCTCTCTCTCTGTCACTGTCGCTCTCTGTCACTCTCACTCTCTCTCTCTCTCTCTCTCTCTTCTCTCTCTCTCTCTCTCTCTCTCTCTCTCTCTCTCTCTCTCTCTCTCTCTCTCTCTCTCTCTCTCTCTCTCTCTCTCTCTCTCTCTCTCTCTCTCTCTCTCTGAGACACAGGATGACTAAGTCTCAACAGCATTTCCCTCGCTCCCACGGTGCCTCAGAAGACCGTTAGGCTTGAGTCTCCCGCTCGCCTCAGTTTTAGAAAACTGAAAACAGAAAACTGAAATGCACAAAGAGACAAAGCGTGAGAAACCGCCCCCCCCCCCGCCCCCCCCGATTTTCACCCCGCGACTCGCGTCCAAGAAGTTCCGTTTTTGGCGGGCGGACACAACGGAAAACACACTGAAACTGTGCGCCCGTTTAACGTAATTGCCTCCGAAGGTGGGCGGCGGCGGCGTGTGACGATGACGATGACGAAGAGCGAGGCGGCTCTGGCGTTCCCATGGTTTCTTCTCCGGCCAGACGAGCTGTGGGTGGGGTGTTCGCCCGGCTTCCGGTCACGAGGCCGCGAAGCCCACCCCCCCCCCCCCCGGTGTTTAACCACTGAGATCAATAAGACGCAATGTAAACAGAAATACAAAGAAGGGCTTATATTCAACACTGGGCAGAGAGACTTTCTCTCTGTGTGCGTGTGTAGTTGTGTGTGTGTGTGTGCGTGTGTAGTTGTGTTGTGTGTGTGTGTGCGTGTGTAGTTGTGTGTTTTATGGTGTGTGTGTGTGTGTGTGACTTTTCTCATGGCATCAACAGGCATCATACATTGCATCAAATTGATGTATTGAGCTCTGACTTGAATTGGCATTCATATCATTTTTCAGTCGCTCTGTTTCGTTTCCAGGACTCTCTCTCTCTCTCTCTCTCTCTCTCTCTCTCTCTCTCTCTCTCTCTCTCTCTCTGGGTCATTGACACCCACACAGACACATTTACGCACGCAAACACACACACACACACACACACACACACACACACACACACACACACACACACATGCGTATTCAGGAACAGGAACAGGAACCGCGTGGCGAAGGCGAGGTACCAGATTAGAGGCAGCCGAGAGTGCGTTCGATTTCGCTGATGTCCGTTGTCCGTTTGCCACCGATTCCTCCACCGCCACCGCCGCCATCGCCATGGTGACAGCGTGTGTGTGTGTGTGTGTGCGGGGGTGTGTGTGTGTGCGGGGGTGTGTGTGTGGGGGGAGGCAGAGGTATGCCGTTCAACAGACGTGGTATTTACCTGACATTTACTGCCAGAGTTATTATCACATAAAGCCCCCTCTCTGGCAGCAGCAAACACAACCTCCTTCCCTCCACTCCTCGTTCCTCGTTCCTCCCGGTTTGTTTTTTTCATGCTTGCTCATCTCTGGCCTCTGCACGCACAGACAGACAGACAGAGAGACAGACAGACAGAGAGAGAGAGAGAGAGAGAGAGACAGACAGACAGAGAGAGAGAGAGAGGAAAACCCGGACCACTCCCTTCTTGTTCTTCTTTTTTTTCCCCCCCCCATGTTTGAAAAAGCTTAGCGGGGTCGTCTCGTCGTCATCATCGCCTCCCTCCGCCGTCAAAACACCGGCGTGTTTAGCTTGGCTACTGTAAAGCCAGCTCACCTGGGCCTACGGCTGCAGCGCAGCAGCGGCGGCAGCAGACATCGCCTGCTTGCATACCATTCCGATCCATTTCCCCCGCTGTGGGGCCCAGACAGACAAACACAGACAGACAGACACGGATCCTTTCAGACAGACTATTTGGATACCAGGTGAGGCGAGTACCTTCACACCCCTAGCCCTCCTAGTCTCTCTCTTCCTCCCTCTCTCTCCCTCTCTCTCTCTCTCTCTCTCTCTCTCTTGACACATGACACAACAAGATAACTTCAGGTGACGACACCGAGATGAAGAGAGTCTTCATATTCATACCAGACTCACGACAACAAACAGACTGGAGCCTCGACCCCAGACTCTCTCACACCAGACTCTTAATGTGGCTCAGTAGCAGAGAGAGAGAGAGAGAGAGAGAGAGAGAGAGAGAGAGAGAGAGAGAGAGAGAGAGTAGCAGAGAGAGAGAGAGAGAGAGTAGAGAGAGAGTAGCAGAGAGAGAGAGAGAGAGAGAGAGAGAGAGAGAGAGGAGAGAGAGAGAGAGAGAGTAGAGAGAGAGAGAGAGAGAGAGAGAGAGAGAGAGAGAGAGAGAGACAGAGAGAGCATGCTCCTCACCTTCTGCTGTAGGAAGGAAGGACTATGAGGGATACACGCCTCACCTTGGTAATACAACACACTGTCTCGTCGAGCTTGGCTCTCCACCGTTGCCGGTTTCTCTGCCTGTCTCTCTCTGGTTCTCGTCTTCGTATTGGTCACCATACCTATGTCTTGGGAGCAGTGGAATTGGAAATACCGTGGTAATTGATAAACGCTTGCTGAGCTGTTTTTAATGTGTTTTACTCTGGCTCCTGGGCTCGAGCCTTGGAGTTCGTCCGTTGTGGCTGCTCTCAGTCGGGTTAGGCCCAAGTTGAGTCTTCGGCATCGGATTTTAGAGCATCGAACAAGCCTAACGCTATAAGTCACGGGCCGGGGTGGGTGTGTTTTTGACGGGGCCGGTAGGGTGGATGTGGCCGTTGGATGGGGACTGGTGTGTTAGGTGGGTACGACGTCTGCAATAAAGCCTTGTTGTTCCGCTGCAGCTGTGATGTTGGTTGGATAGAATAGAGTGACAGCCAGATGAAGTGAGGTTGTTTGCCCCGGTGTTTGCTCGGGATCTAATCCCTTCATGCTAGTCTTCTTGCAGCTCTCTGTGCAGATTTCTGCTACCTCCTTCCCAACCTCTTTGCGCACCTACCTCTACATACCTTACCTCATCTAGGTCTCCACCTACGCACCACCCAGTCCCATCTCTGACTAACCCAATCCGCCGGTCCCTTGTGGTCCTGCTGCGGAGGGTGAGATAAAGCAGCGTGAACGTGAGAGCAAAAGCCTGCAAGAGCTCATTAATTGATAGAACACACACACTAAACGGAGAACGCACCGGGCGGTCGAGTACTCACGGCAGCAGCCGGAGAGTGAACCCCAGAGAGAACGACGGTATGGACAAAAGCACACACAACGTTAACTGAGTGACTATATCAACTGAACAGGACTGAGCACGAAGAACCAGAGGGGCCGTTCTTATCTGTTGGTGGGACCATAATTAGCTTTACGCCTCTGTGGGGCTCTAGGCTACTTGTAAAATTGTTCAGGTTGTAATAAATAGTTGAGTGTGTGGTGGATGAAAGACGATGATCTGGATTTGTAGAAGACGGGCATTTGATTCGTTACCTTTGGGCCGCGCTTCCAGCGAACGCCGACATGGCTTCATCACCCCGGCAACACAGCCTACTAGCACGTCTGTCAGGTACAGAATGAGATTTACTGTATACGACTCCGTGGGTGTTAGTGGAACCAAGTCGCACAGCACCACCCCCAGCATCTAAAGGCAAAGAGAAAACGACGAAAAGCAAACACACTGCCGAACACTGGAGGCCGACAGGTGCGAATATGGGAGTTGAGGGACAGCCCGGGTCGATCGGTTTGGGAGGATCGGCGTCATGACCGTGTCCGGATGCAGAAAGAAGATATTCTGGAATTTGAAGGCGGACGTCGAGAGTTGTGTGTTTGTCGCGTCGACGTTCCGCTCCGAAACTTTACTTTACTTTACTTTTGGCAGCGTCTGAGCGAGGAAGTGTGAAGTGACGTGTGTTCCGTTCCGTCGACCGCGAGAGTCGAGACGTTTTGTGCGTTGCCACGGGGATGCGGCGGCGGCGGTGTACGGTGATTGAATACGGAGGAGCCACTTAAGGCGGGAAAGTGGTGTAATGGCCGACTCCCGTGCGAAGTCAACGGGCTGGAAGTGAGCCGAGCGCGACGCTTCATTAGACGCAGCGCAACGCAAGCTCCGTAACGCAAGGGCGTGTGTGTATTGAATTGTATATATATATGTGGTTGGTCATAGTAACCCAGAGAGACGAGATAAGAGTAAGAAGGAGAGAGGGAGAAGGATGTCTCATGGAAAACGACGAGCGACCTGGGAAAAATTGATATGATAGTGTGGTGCCTGCTAAATCTGTGCAGCAAGTTGCGCACGCGAAGGCGTGTAAAATTAACCAATTCGAATTTTGTGTGGGTGCCTGAATGGAAATACATCTTGCCCCGTCTCGGATCCTCCATTCATGTAAAGCACAATCCAAAAAGCGTCGGCAAGTCAACACTAACCCCAGATATAGGGCCATCTCTCTCATGTAAACACATCAACGGCAGTCAACACAACAGTGGTCGTCGCACGCCGCTCGACGCCACGGCGCCCGCGATACGATACACGAGCTTCCGCGCTCTCGGGTAGCGCAGCGACGGCGGGAGAATAAAGAGAAGCGGAGATATGAAAGGCCCAATTCATCATCCTCGTTCCCGAGCGGCCCTTGAGAGGAGAAAGTCTCTCTGCCCAGTGTTGAATATAAGCCCTTCTTTGTATTCTGTTTACATTGCGTCTTATTGGTTCTTATTGGATCTCAGTGGTCTAAACACCGGGGGGGGGGGGGGCTTCGCGGCCTCGTGACCGGAGCCGGGCGAACACCCACCCACAGCTCGTCTGGCCGGAGAGAAACCATGGGAACGCCAGAGCCGCCTCGCTCTTCGTCATCGTCATCGTCATCGTCACCGCCGCCGCCCACCTTCGGGGCAATTACGTTAAAAACGGGCGGCACAGTTTCGGTGTGTTTTCCGTTGTGTCCGCCCGCCAAAAACGGAACTTCTTGGACGCGAGTCGCGGGGTGAAAATCGGGGGGGCGGGGGGGGGGGGGGGGGGGGGCGGTTTCTCACGCTTTGTCTCTTTGTGCATTTCAGTTTTCTGAAAACTGAGGCACGAGCACACACACACAACTGCCAGTCTTCTGTGACTGCATCCGTGCCTGTGTGTGTGTGTCTCTGTGTCTCAGAGAGAGAGAGAGAGAGAGAGAGAGAGAGAGAGAGAGAGAGAGAGAGAGAGAGAAATTCGCCCTTGAGAGAGACGCCGGGTATGCCGGCACTCGGCGAGAGATTTCCCCCCGCGCAGACGGAGTTATTAAAATGCGTCGGCATTATCACATCACGCTCTGCCCACCCCGAGAGAGAGAGAGAGAGAGAGAGAGAGAGAGATGAGAGACAGAGAGAGAGAGAGAGAGAGAGAGAGACACAGAGAGAGAGTGAGAGTGACAGAGAGCGACAGTGACAGAGAGAGAGGGTGAGAGAGAGACAGACAGACAGACTGACAGAGAGAGAATGTGAGTGTGACAGTGAAGCGTCGGCATTATCACATCACGCTCTGCCCACCCGCCCAGAACAGCCGGCCAGAACAAGTCGGCCAGAACAAGTCGGCCAGAACAAGCCGGCCAGCCAGCCAGCCAGCCCATCGGAGCCGGAGATCTGCGGTCGGATACGCACCGCGGAGCAGATAGCATTGAAGTGTTTGCTAGTCAGCGGTAGCCGTGGCTCTGTCCCCGGCCACCCGTCTCCTTCCCTTCCCTCCGATGCGGGGAAGAGGCTCATCGAGAGTTCACTAAGGGGGGGGGGGGTTGGCAAGAACCATTTTGTCCCATTGCTTAATGGTCGTGATTCCACTTCAAGCGGTGGCTAACTCTTTAAGTGAGTTAATGGCCATTAAGTGTGCTCTCTCTCTCTCTCTCTCTCTCTTTCTTTCTTTTTTTCCTTTTCCCCGTTCGTTTTTTTCCCCGCCCCCGCACGGCTCGAGGTGTTTCTGCGGACGCTCAGATCGGCGGCGTCTTGACATTTTCCGACATGTTGTGGAGAGCCTCTTGTTGTGGAGAGCTTTCCATTCCATTACCCGCCGTGATCTGTAAAGTACTCATTGGATGTCGGCTGCCGTCGCTCCCACGTAGGTCGGTTCACGTCGGCCCTCAGACTCTCCGTTGAACAGTCTTTACTCCTCAAGTCTGCCTCAAGTCTGCCTCAGTGGCCGCGGCAGCAAAATACACAAGTTGACACGCCGGCGTTTGGGAGCGTTTGGTGTGCGGTCCAACACTGTCCTCAACTGCTGCAGAGATTATTAATAGACATTATATTAATAATGAATCCATGACTTGTCTCAGGTCATCTCAACCTGTGAGTCAGTGTTTCCAGTTTTTTTCCGCGTTGAACATCGTCTGCAAAACCGCAGTTTGTGCTGAACACCAAACATGGTTCACGTTTGGTGCACGGTCCAACACTATCCTCAACTACATCTGCAGAGATTATTAATAGACATTTTATTAATAATGAATTCATGACTTGTCTCGGGTTATCTCAACCCGTGAGTCAGTATTGCCAGCGTTGTTTTGTCAGCGTTGAACAACATGAAATATCGCCTGCAAAAACTGGCAACGTCTCCGGGGTCATCCGGGGAGCAGAATCGTGTCGCGTTGCAATTAAAAGACAGAACCCGGTACCTGTAGGAACACATTAGCGAGCGGGCGGGACGGCGCCACCGTCTAAAAGCACCCGCGGCTGTCAGAGACACGTTGTCCCTTCTGCTGCCGGTCCGCTTGTTGACCTTTCACCCCTGGAGACCTACAGGGGTTTAGGATAATTGACCATCCTAGGAATTATGTCTGTGTGCGTGTAGGGCGTGTGTGTGTGTGTGTGTGTGTGTGTGTGTGTGTGTGAGCCCTCCAGGTGACTCACAGGTAAGCAACACTAATCTGGAAGCGGTGGGGTTTGGATCGCGATGGAAGGGGAATTATAATTTTTTTCCGAGGCTGATTGACAAGGACATTAAATTGTGGAATTATGTCTGAACAAGCCTTTTAATAATGAAGCCCTGAATTCCGTTTTGATCGATTTGGCACCAATTACGCTCCCGGTTCCCAAAACGCCTTTTCCAACCGGCTGGTATGGGTTCTTCATGACCATATTTAATCAGATGTATGATTTCATTCGTTATTATTAATAATTGTAAATGAATGATAAACTGTAGACTTCTTACTACAAGAACATTATGCATAATGTAGAGGGACAGATGGGGACCAGTTGGAACTGTACTACGCTGAACATCTACACGATATTTCTTTGAAAGATTTGCTTCTTGGTTTTTCTCGGGAAGGCCCGAGTGAACGAAAAGAAACGTCTCTAAATCGCTAATTGCGTTACTGTCTGAATTCCTGCCTTCCGGACGTTCTCGGGTCAACGGTTCACGTGACAAGACGCTAATTAGCATGACAAACCCGGAGTCGACGTGCGGGGTTATGTCCGACGCTTTAGCCGTGCTTTCGCATGACAAGCCGTGAGAAATGTAAAACGCACAAAAGGTGTTTTTCGCGCGCGACTTTTTCCCGAAGTCTCAAACCCTCATCTCCTTCGGTAGCTTTTTTAGCTTCCGAAGTGGGCCGCTGAAAAAATGCACGGCGGCGACAAATAGTTCACGTTTGACCGAAATGGTTTTCGCGGGATCGTACGAACGTGACTTACTCGCTATAATTCCGATGAGGCGACGTGCTCAACGCCGCGTGGCGCGCGCTCAACAATGTGATTTGATTACCGAACAATTTCCTATCCGATCGATTCCGCACAGGTCGGCGCCGTTGTGGGGGGAGGCAGAGGTATGCCGTTCAACAGACGTGGTATTTACCTGACATTTACTGCCAGAGTTATTATCACATAAAGCCCCTGTCTCTGGCAGCAGCAAACACAACCTCCTTCCCTCCACTCCTCGTTCCTCGTTCCTCCCGGTTTGTTTTTTTCATGCTTGCTCATCTCTGGCCTCTGCACGCACAGACAGACAGACAGAGAGACAGACAGACAGAGAGAGAGAGAGAGAGAGAGAGACAGACAGACAGAGAGAGAGAGAGAGGAAAACCCGGACCACTCCCTTCTTGTTCTTCTTTTTTTTCCCCCCCCCATGTTTGAAAAAGCTTAGCGGGGTCGTCTCGTCGTCATCATCGCCTCCCTCCGCCGTCAAAACACCGGCGTGTTTAGCTTGGCTACTGTAAAGCCAGCTCACCTGGGCCTACGGCTGCAGCACAGCAGCAGCAGCAGCGACGGCAGCAGACATCGCCTGCTTGCATACCATTCCGATCCATTTCCCCCGCTGTGGGGCCCAGACAGACAAACACAGACAGACAGACACGGATCCTTTCAGACAGACTATTTGGATACCAGGTGAGGCGAGTACCTTCACACCCCTAGCCCTCCTAGAGAGAGAGAGAGAGAGAGAGAGAGAGAGAGAGAGAGAGAGAGAGAGAAGAGAGAGGAGAGAGAGAGGAGAGAGAGAGAGAGAGAGAGAGAGAGGAGATAGAGAGAGAGAAGAGGAGAGAGAGAGAGAGAGAGAGAGAGAGAGAGAGGAGAGGAGAGAGAGAGGAGAGGAGAGGAGAGAGAGAGAGAGAGAGAGAGAGAGAGAGAGAGAGAGAGAGACTCAGGGAGAGAGCTTTCTCACCGGGCGCGTCTGCCGGCTCTTTGATTTCTGTGCCGTGTTGTGTTGTGGTGCGTTGGTTGTATTGTGTTGCTAGTGCACCTGGGAGTGGCCCCAGCAGGACTCTGCCGTCCATCACAGCATCAAGAGCATCGGCTCCCGTGTTCCTCTGGCAAAACCATCACCCACACACCACAGGGGGAGAGAGAGAGCAGAGAGAGAGAAGAGGAGAGAGAGAGAGAGAGAGACACAGAGAGAGAGAGACAGAGAGAGACAGAAAGAGAACAGGGAGAGGACAGAGAGAGAGACAAGAGAGACAGGGAGAAGACAGAGAGAGGAACAGGAGAGAGACAGAGAGGTACAGAAGAGAAAGAGGCAGAGACAGAGGCAGAGACAATGCGGTCCACAGGGTGTGTTCGGTCAACAGAGCAGCCAGCACACAGAATAAATAGAAGCATAGCCAGCAGGGGGCCCAGCCCAGAAGACACACAACCACCAACCAGGTAGACGTTTGTCACCGGAAACGCCGGAATCCAGAGACTCTCCGCCATGTGCCACACACACACACACACACACAGACGGTCGATCATGGAGACGCATAATATGCAGACAAAAACAAAAGAAGTCGCATAGTCACACACACACACACACACCAAGAAGACCTTAGGGTGAGAGACAGAGAGAGAGAGAGAGAGAGAGAGAGAGAGAGAGAGAGCGAGAGAGAGGTGGAAGACAGCTCAGGAACGCCTGATCGTGCCCAGCGGTGGCTGGCGGTGGCGGTGGCTGTGTGGTTGGTGTGTGTTGGGGTTCGGCGGTGCCAGGGGTTCCTGAACGTCCCCTTTCAATCACGCGCCACAGAAGGGGCCGGGGCCGTGCGCCAGAGAAAGCCTTCCCCCCCCCCCCCCCGTCGCCCCGGCCACTGGAACACCAGCAGACCGTCTCATCCATCACGCCTGCCCAGAAAAGAAAGGCCAAGCGTCTGGGGGTGGGAACGACAAAAAAAAAAAAAACACGGCAGAAGGACTTGTCTTGGTGTCTTGGCACAGGGTGAGAAGAAGAAGAACGCTCGCCGTGGGCTATTTTGAATAGTCCGGCTTAATCTTGGACATGTTTGTTGTTGTGCAAGTACGGCGAACGGAATGGCCCGAGGAACGACGAGACGAGGACTTGTTTGTTTTAACACGCGTGTTGTTGATGTTGTTGTGTTGTTGTTGTTGTTGTTGTTGTTGTCGTGAGCGAAATGGATTCTTCCGTGTAATGGGACACCTCGGCACAGACTGAAGAGCGCAATTTTTCCCGAGACAAGATAAGATATAACCGGGGCTCGACGCGCGAGAGCAAATCTATAAACGTAACGCCCGTTTACATTGAGGGGGGGGGGGGGGGGGGGGGGGCGGGGCGAGGAGAGGCGAAGAGTCATTTTATTGTATTTTTTTTTTTTTGCCGTCGCGTGTCTGGGCTGGATTTATTTCACGCGTGTGCCTCCATGGGTGTGTGTGTGGGTGGCCAAGCGGCCCGAGTGCGTAGTCACGGTGTTCCTGTTGTTCTGCTCGGCGCACACGAGAAAATGTTTACCGATAGCATCTCTCTTTTTTTTAAAAAATTTTTGCGCCGGGTGGTGCATCGCGGCCATTTTGAGTTGTGAGAGGCGTTTGTCCTTCAGCTCTTCTCTGCTGCCGGCGGGGCCGGGTGAGGTGAGGTGAGGTCAGGTCAGGTGAGGTCAGGCGAAGGTTCAGGTCAGGTAGGTCAGGTGAGGTCAGGTCAGGTCAGGTCAGAGCGATTCACGTCGCGTGGGCCTCAGATATGCGCCAAACCCCGGTCTTACCCCCCGGTCAAAATGTGTGTAATCGTCGACGCTCCTGACCGCAGCACACACACACAAAACAATACGAGATTCACAAGAACGACTACGGTTGCGGTTGTGTTTCTTTTCCGCACCGTTTCTTTGTGTCCGTGAAAGTTTCCGTCTGTGAAAAGAACACTGGCCTGGATATTCTTTTTTAATTCTCAGCGGAAAATACAAACGTCTTATCGTTATTTCATCGTCTCGGCATTAAAATGCGTTTTGATAACATTTCTAGCAAACAACGTGAATTTTTCATCATTCTGGTTCAGTGAGTGTCGTGTTCAAACGTTCTAGCCGTCGCTGGAATCACGCGGCTTCAAACGCGTCGTTTGAATCATTGTCTTTGCGTTCCGTGCAGTTATCTTGGCGGGTTACGTTGCTTTTGCCGTTTTATTTTAATGCGAACGTTTTACGTTTGATTATATTCTTTCAATTAAAAACATCACGGATTTTACAGCGCCCCGGGGAGACCGTTGAGGTGTGTCGCTGTGTTCCTGAGCACAGCGGCGCCTTGGAAAAAACACACAAAAAAAAAAAAAAATCACACAGCCACAGCTTCAGTCAATCTATTGGTCGGTGCATTCAGGGGTCTCAAGTGAACCCTTTTTCGTGACGTTCTTATTTGAACTATTTTACTCCTGTGCAGCACTTTGTGACTTTGTCTGTGAAAGGTGCAATATAAATACATTTGACTGACTTACTGACTATTGTGAAACTAATTAAGCTTTGGACACCGCGGACCGACGTAGCGCAACATAAACGTTCCCAAAAACCGATCCGCCACTTTAGCGGCCCGCTTCGCAGTGTCGACATAAACGCACACGTCGTCCGTCACTTTCAGCGATAAAATCGGCATAATATCAAATTCGTGATATTATACTGAAGGATGTCTGGACAATATGGACCCGAAAAGAAAAAAAAAGCCACAAGCTTTCTATTCATCGGAGACAAAGAGTGGGATAAAATCGCGACTCTAATGGGGGAGTATTTTTGACCAAAGCGACGGCGATTAGTCCGCGCAATTGTGTGACGGATGAGGAGCACTTGAGGAACGCTAAGCCTCAGAATCAGCCAACACATCTCAGCCCAGCCACGGCTTCATCCCACGGGCGAACGTGGAGGGATGACCTTTTTGCACCGGCTTTTTAACCTCCTTGACCCCACAAAAAGGCCTAATAACGTCGTCGGGGGGAGGGGGGCGGGGGCTGGGAGGGGTGGTCTTATGTTTGCGCAGGTTTTATTATGCTTTGCTTAAAAAAGAAAAAAGAAAAAAAGAACTCCACCACAGAAAAACCGCCGAGTGGAACAGGTAGTCTGAGCCGCGGACTTCCTGGTCCAGCGTTCCCGTCTCGTCGCTCCGTTCCGTCCGATCGGCCAGCTCTGAGACGGGATATTCGTCTTCAGCTCCATTATTCAGAGATGCAACGGATCGCAGGCCACGGGTTAAGAATCCTGGATTTAAATAACACCCCTGCGCCCCCCCCCCATAAAGGAAGGAAGGTAATGAAAACCAGCGAGAGGAGAGAGAGAGAGAGAGAGAGAGAGAGAGAGAGAGAGAGAGAGAGAGAGAGAGAGAGAGAGAGAGAGATGAAGTGAGTTCAATGGAACAGTATAGCTACTCTCTCTGTAAGCGCTCCAGCTTTTCACATTAGCTGGCTTTCAATTCTCCCTTATTTAACTTAACTTGTCATCACGGTGTGTTAACATCCCCCAATCTGCTGGCACACACACACACACACACACACACACACACACACACACACACACACACACACACCCTCAGGAGATACTATAAATGTGCTCAAATTATGCCGCAATCTTGTCACTAAAGGGCCGGGCACGTGGCGCCGTGGAGCGGTGCCTCGGAGACGAGCCCAGCGGAGCCCGAGTCTCCAAATGAAAAGTAGCCGAAATCAAAGCTCCGTTAACGCTCTCGCTCTCGCTCCGCTCCATCCGGGGAACGTGACTCGACTGCCGCAGTCAGAAGCACCTACATGTGCTATTCACCAACAGTAGGCTACATGAGGCTATACCATCGTAACCCCATGTTTCACAAAATACATTTTTAGTATCCGGGTATTACTCTACGCTTATATAACGAAACTAAACACGGAAAGTTATGCAACCCGCTGTTTAAACGAGGTGTCCAGTTCAAAGACACACACACACACACATATTTTTCATTTGGTTGGTAATAATCCGATAATCTTTCACCGCTTGAATTATTCATACGCCGCCGCGCGGACTAGTGGTACATCAGGGGTTTTGTGCGCACGGCGTTAATCCCCGGAACAACCGACGTATTTAAATCATGTGAGTGATGGTATGATGACCCTGACCCCTGACCCCTGAGCCTGCCGACTGGATCAGCCGGTTGTTGCTTTCCCCCCCCCCCCCCTCCCCCGTCTTCACTTTCGAGGAGTCTAGAAAAGTTCTTATAGTTAAGCTGTCGATGCTGTAAGACTCACCAGCACCCCCCCAGCCTTCCTCTCATGGGACCCTCCCAGTTCTCCCTGGAGAGCGTGGATCTGTTCCATTAACAGTGTACAGTACAGGTACAGGATACGGTTTGTCGTTTCAAAACTGTGGCATGAAGGGGGGCGTGGCTTAGCCTCGGCAGGTGAAACAAGGGGGGCGTGGTTTAGCCTCGGCAGGTGAAACAAGGGGGGAGATTGACGCAGCTGTCGGGAGATGAGCGGGATTAGTCCGATGTGTAGATACTCTCCCCACAGCACAGTAGGAGGCTGGGGGACGGACGGAGTCGCTGGGCCCGACACGAGGCCGACTCCGGACCCCTGAACGCTGATTAACCCGAACAAACACATTTATACATCACATTTATATGCCCACGTGCGATCTTTTTGTTGTAATTAAAACAATATATCCAGCGTCATCGCCACTACAGAGTCTCCTACCCGGTCAAGGTCCCCGAACTAAGCCATGGACGTGGCATTGTGGCTGAAGACATTCCGACAAGAACATTATCTGGGAAAATCTGCCGAAATGCTGGCGGTGTGCTGGTTAGTGTGGGAGGAAACATGGCTGCCCTGTGATAGCAAAGAAAAGTGTCAGCGATGTAAACACTTCAAGGCGCCATACAAGGACACAAAAGACACTTTCGGCAAAAAGTTCTCGTCTCTACTGGTCTCTACGGTCACTGGCAGCCATCGATAAACACGCGCGCGCACACACACACACGCACGCACACACACGCACGCACACACACACGCAGACGCACACACACACAGATTAAGCATACCATCGGCCTGACTGTTGACTTGACCCTCGCGGTTTAACGTACTCTGTGCTGCTGACCTTTGGCAGCCAGCACACAAGCTCACGTGCTGCTGATTTACACATGCATAGTATTACCTAACACACACACACACACACACACACGCGCGCACGCACACACACACACGAACCTAATCAATGGAGTGGTGATGAGTGAGGTGTGGTGATGAGTGAGGTATGGAGAACAGCGTTGCAGGAGAAGTATCTGGAATGTATTCGGATACCTCGCGCGAACGCGGACATCCAGTCTACCGGGGGGCTGCGGAGGAATTTCCCCCCCCCCCCTCTTAGTGGAACGACGCACCGCGCACCTTTGCTCATTAAAACGAATTCCCAGTCACAATTTGATTTGTGATCATATCGCTCGCAGAGTAAAACAAGAACAAACATAAGCTTGGACACGTTGAATGTACAATTCTGCAGGCAAGAGTTCTGTGGTTCCCCCTTCCTCTCTCTGTTTGGCAACGGTAGGCTATTTGATTACCTTACACCCCAGGTTACAACAACACACACGTCACGCACACCGCACACATGCAACGCACACGCACCACGCACACACACACTACCCACACACACACACACACCACACACACACACACACACACACACACACCTGCCTGTCTCTGCTCTGTCAAAGGGTGTTGGTAGGATATCAAAACATTCCACCGCAATCAGGAGATCGAGGCGAAGGAATCCGATGTTCGAGATCGGAGGATGGGGGGGGGGGGGGGCGGGGGGTGGGAGCGGGCCAACAAACAAAAACAACGAAGGTTGACATTCGATGCTATCTGTCTCACTTTCCTTTGAGTTGCCCAACGCGTCGTGGATGTCACGGCGGCGCGTTGTGCGAGCCGCCGCCGCCGCCGCCGCCGCATCATTATCGCGTTGATAAGCTTTAACAAGTCTTGTGATTGCGGCGGGAACACACACACACACACACACACACACACACACACACACACGCACACACACGCACACACCACGCCACCACGCCGCACACCACACCACCCGGTGAGAGTCCAATTAGGGTAATGATGATGTGGAAGATATGCCGGCAGATTAATATTGGTGGTAAATCACGACGTATTATCTGCAGATGTCAAAATAGGCGGTACGGCACCCCGTGTTGACAGCAGCGTTTTACACTGACGACCTCGCTTCGAGTCAATTAAAATGTTTAAAAAAAACGATAAAAGGCGGGAAGAGAATAATAAAAAAGACATCCAAATATGGACGCGCGCACGCGACACAAAGACGTCATTCACATCGCTCTCGGTGGAAGATCACAGATCCGCTCCAAATACAAAGCGCGTGTTTTTTTTTTCCCCCCGGGTTCGATGGTTTTCGAGTGACGCAAGCGAGAAGGAGGGGGGGGGGGGTGGCAGACAGGAGGAGCAAGAGGAGGAGGAGGAGGAGCAAGAGGAGGAGGAGGAGGAGCAAGAGGATGAGGAGGAGGAGGAGGAGACGATATGAGATAACGTCGAAGCACAGCGGGCTGCGTGCTTGACCGCCCCATCCAGACAGCTGTCATGGCAACTAAAAGTCACGTTCATTCCCCAATGTCATCTGCATTACAATTTGAGCTCGTTATGTCCAATCAACAGGCATACGCCTCGAATCAATGCTTCCCTCTCATCCGTCTCTCCGCTCAGAGGAGGAGATGTATGTATGTATGTATGTATGTATGTATGTATGTACAGTAACTGTGCTGTCAGGGTGACGACCAGGTGGAGGTGTTGGGTGGGGTTAGCGGTGCCTGAACTCTGAGGACTTTATGTTGAAAAGGGTTCATGAAAGTATCCAAGTCACCATTGTGTGTTTCCCCTGACTGCATTATTATAAAGTGTGTGTGTGTGTGTGTGTGTGTGTGTGTGTGTGTGTGTGTGTGTGTGTGTGTGTGTGTGTGTGTGTGTGTGTGTGTGCCACCACCTTTGGTGAGAGTATTATGTATATTGTGCCGCTCAATGTATGATATATATGTGTATGTATATGAGTTATATACTGTATGTATGTATGTATATATACACATGTATGTGTGTATGGGTCTATTATTTTCTTTCTTCCAAAAAATCTCTCTTCTTGCCATTTTATCTGTTATCTTGCTATTTTATATATTTTATCTTTTTGATGCCGTGTCACAATCGTTTCCCTGTTCAGAGCGGCCTGTGTTACGGAGAGAGAACACGTGACCATAAAAACACGTCGACTTCGACTTTGGACTTTTGTTCCCGTCGTCGAACCCCGCGGCCTGTCAACCTCAGTCAAACTCAGTGAAGCGATCGCATTTAATCACAAAAAAAAAGCAACACATGGAAGAATCGTCACCTGGCACTCGTCTCACTCAGCACAAGTTATTAAAAAGTTATTAAAAAAAAAACACAACGCAAAAACAATTATCCTGAATGCAAAAAACTCAAGAATAAAACGCTCGCTGGCGCCCCCCGCAGGATGAGCGCCTGCGACTGTGAGCCGACGTATGATTTACGATGAGAGCCAGGGCGGTGATAGAGCGCGCCATCCAGTGTCGAGTGTGACGGGTTCTCCTCCCCTCCAATCAGATGCTCCGTAGCACCGTGTCTCACGGTGCTACGGAGCATCTGATTGGAGGGGAGGAGAACCAGGGCGGGGCCGCTGGTTCTAATTAACGACGCGCCGGTTGGTGTGTGCGCGCTATTCATCCTAAACTCAACAGTAAGTTGGTCTTACTGTTGTGGGAGAGAGAACTTAGCATTGCTTAGCATATTGTAGGTTCTTAGATGTTGGTCTTTATTTTTTTGCAGGCAACCTAGCAATTATGAAACTCGTTCTATTAGTCCTCGAACTATTAGTCCTCTAACTATGAACGCTCGAAAACCGGCTCTGTCCTTATCTTTATGCACCACAGTCGTTGTCGCTGTCTCTCCTTCAACAAATGTCCTCTTTGTAAGTCGCTTTGGATAAAAGCTCGTCCGACAAATGCGTCGAAATGTAATTGAATTTGGACGTCCCTCTGTGAAGTTTCCCCCGTTGCCGTGTGGACGGGGTCATGAAGGTGGCGCCTGTAGGAAACGACACGCGTGTGTTCCCCCGTGGCGCACGGCCGCGGTGTTGGGAACACAGCGGCGGCGAAACGTGAGGTTGAGACGTGTGAGAAATGTGAGTCAAAAGCGATCGTGTCGCAATAGTTGGAGGCAATCAGACCGACAAGAGAAAAAGAGAAATCTCTCCTCAAGCAAAAAACTGGAAAAAATGTGTGAACAGAAGTGAGTGTTGATGATAGCGACGACGCTACGTGACGGATCACATGGGCCCCCGGGAACGTGGGAACGCAAGTTGGTCCGTGTGCCAACTCCATGTCAGCGACGAAGATGCTCACGATGACGAGTGTGTTCCAACATACTTTGTGTTCTACAGTCGAAAAAATGAACACAACGCCGGTCCAATACGATGACAGAAACGACAGAGATGCTTCGTACGCACAACGCGTTCCCGACGAGAATGACCGCAACACGCGTACGACGGCGTCCGGATTTGGGGGGGAATCTCGAGCGTTATCGACGGCGTCCGCTACGTCGTCGTCGTCGTCGTCCGACTCGCGCGCCCTGCGGAACACCGGCACCAGATCGAGAATCACAGCGCGTCCTTCAACACACTCAAACACTCAACTGCCCGTCCCTCATCGACCGAATAGCTAATAGCTTTAATAAGAACCCTCATGTATAAAGTTCATCGACGCGGAGCCATTTCAGGCATGGCTGCTCATTAAAAAAATATGTAGAATAATAATGATAATGTGTGTGTCAGACTTTGTGCATTTCAGAGAGAGAGGAAAATGGCGTCTGAGCAATAATCTGTTTCTTTTGATTGAGGCGCCGTATCGAGTCACAACTCAATTCCCCGTTTAATGGGGTGAAAACGTCCGTGTAGGAACACACAGCGTCGTTGAAAGCAAGTGAAAGTCGTTCTCGTCATCTCCGCTACCTTGGCTGGGGGAGCTGATGGCGGGAGGGGCGGAGACACACACGGTGCTAAACCTTCGGGGTGCGATTAGCCAACGGGAACCGTTGCGGTATCTCACAGAACGAAAGAACGCAGAACCTGCCACCGAGATGAATCACCTACGCAAAAGGAGTAGGAGTGTGTGTGTGTGTGTGTGTGTGTGTGTGTGCGTGCGCATGTGTGTGATTGTGTGTGTGTGTGTGTGCATAACAAAGGGTCATGTAGTTCACCCCATGCTGGGGAGGGAGGGTGTGTGTGTGTGTGTGTGTGTGTGTGTGTGTGTGTGTGTGTGTGTGTGTGTGTGTGTGTGTGTGTGGTGCTGTGTGTGTGTGTGTTGGCGGGGTGGGATGTTACTGCTCAACTTTTGTTCATTCCTTAATAATAATACATCATGTCACACGGTGAATCACACATACGATCACGCACACACACACACACACACACACACACACACACACACACACACACACACACACACACACACACACACACACACACACACACACACACACACACACACACACACACACACACACACACACACACACACAATCACCTTGGCGTGTCTCCAGAGGCAGGACCCCCCGCCAGTTGAGGACAAATTGGGGAGATTCAATTCTTGGTCTGTAATCTTTCCCCCCCCCCCCCCCCAACTCCTGAGGAACATTAATTCAGAACACGGCAACCAAAGTCATGGTGAATACATCAGCGTGGGTGATACGCGGCTAACTGTGGTGATGGAGGAGGAGGTGGTGGTAGTGGTGGTGGTGGTGGAGGTAGTGGTGGTGGTGGTGGTGGTGGGCAGGAAGAAGAAGAAGAAGAAAAAATAAACTAGAAAGAACACGACACAGGCAGTGGAGGCCAGAGAGGCAGAGACACGGACATGCGGACAGGTGGATGAACGGACGGACAAAGGGAGGGAGGGAGGGAAGGATGACACATCAGAGGCCAGGAGACGGTGTGTCGGTGTGTCGGCGACGGGCAGACGGACACCTGAGAGCCCCCCGGGGAGGAGGCTGCTGCTGCTGCTGCTGCTGCCGCTGCTGCAGCTGCAAACAGCCTCCGAGCCGACGCCCCCCCCCCCGCCATGTTTAATTCAGCAACTCCGTGGGAAAGCTAACCGGGGCATTACCATGCAGCGGGCGCGGTGCGGCGCGGGGATGAATGGAGATGGGATCGGGGCGCGCAAATGCGTTTGGATTTAACGCCCGCATGATTGAAGGAAGAACGTGTGTGCGTGCATGCGTGTGTGTGTGTGTGTGTGTGTGCGTGCGTGTGTGTGTGTGTGCATGCGTGTGTGTGTGTGTGCGTGCATGCGTGTGTGTGCATGCGTGTGTGTGTGTGTGCGTCTCGGCTAAGATGAGAAAATGAGGTCTAGGTGACGCGCCGTCATCGCAGTGGGCGCCGCCGCCGGCTCTGTGTGGGTGATCAAGACGACTTCGCCTTTACTTACAGAACACCGTGGCGACAGACAACACCACCACCAACCACCGACCCCGTCTACGAAACTCTCTCAGTCTCTTTGTCTCAATCTCTCCGTCTCTCTCTCTCTCCCTGTGTCTCTCTCTCTCTCTCTCCATCTCTCTCTTCGCACATCTATCCCTCTCTCCCTCCCTCTCCGGGTATTTGAGTTTTCCTTTGTGCACACAAGAAAGTACAAACACAAACGCATCAATCTTGAATTAGGCAGTGAAAAACCAACCCTCCCCCCCCCCCCACCACCATAATATGTGTTCTATAAATGCTGCATGTGATCTGTAATCTCTCTCTGTGGTTGCGGGGCGGAAACCGATGCACTGAAATTCACCCTTATTAATCACCACCTGGATCGACACACACACACACACACACACACACACACACACACACACACACACACACACGTGCGCCTCAGTGTCCTGCCTGCCCAAACAGATATGATGTTGGCAGTCGAGTCGTGAGGCTTGACAAATGAGCATGACTCAAAAGAGCGTTTCGCTGACCGTGCATTCATATGCGTGTGCGTGTGCGTGTGTGCGTGTGCGTGCATTGCATGCATGCCAGGAAATCATTAATATGGTTCCAATGCAGCCAACGCCTTCATGTAGAAAAACTTTGGAGTAGCTGCCATAGGAGTGCGTGCAACACGACCAGATCCATCTCCATCCGTCGCCGTCAAATGCTAAATGCTAAACGCCAGCATCCGTGTACGATGCCCGAGAACAGACATCGCCGCCGAACCGCCGTGTCGAGGAACAAAAATCGGTGAAACCACCACAACGAAATGAAACCGCCTGGCACGAGTCATGGCTTTTCACGTTGACTTCACTCGGCAGCAGAAACAATGGTAAATGGATTGCATTTATATCATCGCTTTTATCCAAAGCGCTTTACAGTATTGCCTCACATTCACCCATTCATACACCGACGGCGGTGCCAACCATGCAAGGTAACAACCAACACGTCAGGAGCAGGTAGGGTTAGGTGGTGTCTTGCTCAGGGACACCTCCACACTTAGCTAGGAGGGGGAGGAGCCCCGGGGATCGAACCAGCAGGTGGGCTGCCACACACCTCCACCTCCACCTCGGGGTCGATCCTCGTGCCAGGCCAGCTTTCACGAGTCCTCGCGTCTATTTGAGTATTCCATACAGTAGGCGGAACGAAGCCAAGCCCACCCCAGCCCTCAGTCGATAAGGGATTTGATCTAAATTGGCCACCACGTACGTGTGTGTGTGTGTGCGCGTGTTCCATGTTGATAAGCGTGCCGTGAAGGACCGAACACGCGACTGCAGTCCGCTGCTGTGACAACAAACACACACACACTCGGACAAACACACACACACACACACACATCAGAAGAATCACAGGCAGGCTGAGGGGACTCACGGCAGCGTTATCCACTCAACTCCTGCGGCATTTCAGTTGAGTAATTAAGGACACGGACGGTGGGCGTGGGAGTGGGTGGGAACGGTGCCTCAAGTAGTGTGTGGTGTGTGTGTGTGTGTGTGTGTGTGTGTGTGTGTGTGTGTGTGTGTGTGTGTGTGTGTGTGTATTTGTATGCAGAAGGGTGCAGGGAGGGAAGGGTGGTGATGTGGGAAGGGGGGAGGGGGTGGCGGGAAAAAAAAGAGAAATAAAAATGAATATAAATGAAATGCAATAAAGCAGTTCAATAATAAAAAAAAATATAAAAAAAAAACAACCTAATAATAATAATAAAAATGCTAATGCCATGTCTATGGATAAATAAGCAATATCCGCTCATGGTCGTGAGAGGCCCTGGCATTCGCTCTCCTCTCGGAACACCAGGACATGATTTTCCAAAGCAAACTCTCGGAAAAGAGGGGGTGGGTGGGTGGGGGGGGGGGGGCGTGGGAGTGCGGAGCAGGCAGCCAGCAAGGCTGTGTCTGTAGACGAGCCACGCATAGAGAAGGGAGGGAGGGAGGGAGGGAGGGAATTTTTTCCTCTCCCGAACGGAGGACGGAGCGCTGATGGTTTTCCTGAAGCAAACTGTGGCCCTTGGCTAGCGGCCCGCTCAGCCATGCTGGCAGCTCTACCAGCTCTTCCCTCCTCTGAATGAACGGGGACTTGACTGTTGTTTTTTTCCGTGTGTGTGTGTGTGTGTGTGTGTGTGTGTGTGTGTGTGTGTGGACGAGTGTGTGTGCGTGTGTGTGTGCTTTACAGCTGGGGTGAACAAAATACAATGAAGAATACTCACAAATATTTGCTCCGTGAACACAGTGCACAGTAATGGCAACATACATCACACAGCAGATACCAGCAAAACAAGCAAAACCGCTGTCGTCGGAAATGTCGAATCAAATGCGGGGGCTTTGTGAGTCGTGGTTTCTATGGCATCACCGCAAAGAAGACACGGACATCCACACGCCAAGTCCATGCAAGTCTACAATAATCAAAAGGTCTCTCTCCGTCAAAGAGATCAAACGCACACACACACACACACACACACACACACACACCTCGGTTCATTCAAAAAGCGTGTGTGTGTCTGTGTGCGTGTGTGTGCATGTCAGAACTATTCCGTGGACCACAAAGAGGCTTCCTCTCACATTAAACAGAACCCCATCACACGTGCCTTCAGAACAGCACCTCATCTTCTCCTTCCACACCGCTTACTGCTCCTGTCTGTCGGTCTGTCTGTCTGTCTGCCAGCCAGCCTGTCTATCTGCCTGTCTGTCTGTCTGTCTGCCTGCCTGTCTTGCAGCCTGGATCGGGCCGTCTTTTCCTCGCAGGCGGGGCTGGAGAGCAGCCAGCAGTGTCATGCTCCTCGTGGTTAGGGAGCCACGGGGCTGAGGTGGCATATTGCTCACCATAACAGCGCCATGTGTGTGTGCGTGTGTGTGTGTGTGTGTGTGTATATGGTGAGTAATCTGGTTTCCCTGTTCCACATCTGTGGCTCAAAATCCTCTCACACACACACACACACACTCAGATTCACTTTCCATCGCATCATATTATTCTGTGTATTTCTCTATTGTTTTACTGTATTGCTATGCAACATGGCACAAGAAAGAATATTATCTTAAGACATCGGCATTTGAAAACTCTCTTACATCCTGACTTTCAGCCCACTAGTATCACTTACATCCCCTCACTGTTGTGTTGTGTTATTGACCGGACCGTGTCCTGTCCTGTCCTCAGATCATAGCCACATACAGTCAGGACATGGGCATGTTCTCCCACAGAAGACCTTGCTTGGATACCAACCCTTCCTCCAGACTATTGATTACTGTAGGTCACTGGGTCGACTCATCATCGCCATTAACAATCACATTGTGCTCCTAATGAACAGATCATTTAAGATAAGATAAGATAGAACTTGATTAAGGAAATTCTTGTGCCAGGTTGCATAGCAATACAGTACAATACAAGGCTCTATATAGACTGTATATATATATACACACATACATACAATATAAGGCACACTTGGCAATATCGACTGGGACATAATAAAACAGCAAAACAACAACAACAACAACAACCATTCAGAGCATCAGTTAACATGACATATGAAGAGAACAAGAACAACACTCACCTGTTGAGTCAGGGGCTGCAGAGACCTCCACCTGGAGGCTGGCTGGTGGTGGTGGAGGAGGTGGTGGTGGTGGTGCACTTGACTCTGTGTGTGTGTGTGTCCGTGTGTGTGTGTGTGTGTGTGTGTGTGTGTGTGTCCCCTGCACGAAAGGTTGCTCAAGTTGCGCGCAGGTCTGACCGGCGACTCCACGGACTCCACGGACGCGGCACCGCGGCGGGTCTCTCCGGGTTTTGCTGAACGTACGCACGCACGTACGCACACACGCATGCATTAAACACACCGACGTCGCAACACGACTTTAGGGGGTTTTCGTGTCTTGATGATCAGCAGCAGTAAGATGCATGACGGAGTCTGTTGTCGGAGGAGGAGGAGGAGGAGGAGGACGGGAGGCTGCAGGGCACGACGGGAACGGACTGGCGGTTGGAAACACGTGTGCGCGGATTGCATGAATGCTGCTGCTGCAGCCGCTTATCACACACACACACACACACACACAGAGACACACACACAGAGACGCACACACACACACAGACACACACACAGAGACGCACACACACACACACACACACACACACACACACAGACACAGACACAGAGACACACACACACGCACAGAGACGCACACACACACACACACACACACAGACACAGACACAGAGACACACACACGCACAGAGACGCACACACACACACACACACATACAGACACACACAGACACATGCACAGAGACACACACAGACACAGACACACGCACATACCCTCAGACGCACACACACACAGACGCACACACGCAAACACAGACACACACCATGAAGTCCACCATCAGATCAGACATGCACAAACAAACAAACAGACAAACAGACAAACAGACAGACCGCCTGACTGTCAGTTCAGTGTGACAGTGTGTGTGTGTGTGTGGTGTGTGTGTGTGTGTGTGCGTGTGTGTGTGTGTGCACCATCTTCCCCCCAGAGAGCGCACCTGTGGCTGACGGCGCGCAAATACGCACATGCAGGGAAGATGCGCACTGCAACAGCCCTTCAATAATAATCATAATAATACAAATAATCATAATAATGCAGAATGTTCCCCGGGGTGGTGGCTGCAGAAGGAGTCCCGTACCTGTACCTGCAGCAGGAGAGTCGGCGTCCCGGAGAGAAGCGACGCAGACCAGACGCTCCGCAGCCTCTGTGTGTGTGTGTGTGTGTGGGGCTCCTCTCTTTACTACAGCTGTTCGGGAGGGAGGGAGGAGAGACACGCCCCCCCCCCGCGCCGTGATTGGCTGGCAGGCAGGCCAGAGGGGCGTGTCTCCGCCGCCCGGCGTGCACGAACAAACGAACTAAAATTCGCACGAAAAACGACGGTGACGCGCACCAGAGTTGAACTCGCCTCGTTTGCACCTCCTCCTCCTCCACATCCTCCACCACATCCTCCTCTTCCTCCTCCTCCTCATCCTCCACCTCCTCCTCCTCCTACTCCTCCTCCTCCTCCTCCTCCTCCTCATCCACCTCCCCCTCCTCCTCCTCCTCATCCACCTCCTCCTCCACCTTCTCCTCCTCCTCCTCCTCCTCATCCTCGTTCTTCTCCTCCTCCTCCTCCTCCACCTCCTCCTCCTCCTCCTCCTCCTCCTCCTCCTCCTCATCCTCCTCCACCTCCTCATCCTCCTCCACCTTCTCCTCCTCCTCCTCCTCCTCATCCACCTCCTCCTCCTCCTCCTCCTCCTCCTCCTCCTCCTCCTCCTCCTCATCCTCCTCCTCTCATCCTCCTCCTCCTCCTCCTCCACCTCCTCCTTCACCTCCTCCTCCTCCTCCTCCTCCTCCTCCTCCTCCTCCTCCTCCTCCTCCTCCTTCTCCTCCTCATCTTCCTCCTCCTCCTTCTCCTCATCCACCTCCTCCTCCTCTCCTCCTCCTCCTCATCCTCCTCCTCCTCCACCTCCTCCACCTCCTCCTCCTCCTCCTTCTCCTCATCTTCCTCCTCCTCCTTCTCCTCATCCACCTCCTCCTCCTCTCCTCCTCCTCATCCTCCACCTCCTCCACCTCATCCTCCTCCTCCTCCACCTCCTCCACCTCATCCTCCTCCTCCTTCTCCTCCTCCTCCTCCTCCTCCTCCTCCTCCTCCTCCTCCTCCTCCACCTCCTCCTTCTCATCCTCCTCCACCTCCTCCACCTCCTCCTCCTCCACCTCCCCTTCTCCTCCACCTCCTCCTCTCCACCTCCTCCTCATCCTCCTCCACCTCCTCCTCCTCCTCCACCTCCTCATCCACTCCTCCTCCTCCTC
>PIJE02000965.1:97500-145009 GCA_002895965.2 Coryphaenoides rupestris | reverse complement strand
TTACTCAGCATCCTCCTCTCTGAGACCTCCACCATAATACTGAGTAGTTTACTCAGCATCCTCCTCTCAGAGACCTCCACCATAATACTGAATAGTTTACTCAGCACTGAGGATCCTTCATGATCCTGAAGGCTCTGGTTCCACACCTCCTGGAGTACAGGTCCTGCAGGGTGGTGAGGATCCTTCATGATCCTGCAGGCTCTGGTTCCACACCTCCTGGAGTACAGGTCCTGCAGGGTGGTGAGGATCCTTCATGACCCTGCAGGGCTGTGGTTCGACACCTCCTGGAGTACAGGTCCTGCAGGGTGGGGAGTGTAGTGCCAATAGTGTCGCTCAGCCGAATGCACCAAACTTCTGCAGAGCCCTCCGGTCCTGAGAGGAGCTGTTGCTGAACCAGGCAGTGATGCTCCCCGTCAGGAGGCTCTCCACCGCAGCGTAGAATGTCTGAAATATAATATCATTCAAGAATATATGATGTCTTACACATTAGTATCACCGCCACGGTACATTGTTAGAATTACACTCAGATGAGATGTGCTTTGACCCCAGATGGGAATTAATATATTTTTTCACATTAAAATGTGCCGAGAAATGGTGATTATGCATGCAGACCTTAGTTGCTTTTCATCAGGCATGACGGCTCTTCCACCTTCATGTTAAAGCACATCCCCGGTGGAATCCAAAGATTACAACATGGGCTAGAATGTGCAAATAGACCGATATTATTATCTTTGGCATCACTCATAGGGAGCAGACTCATAAACAGGGAAAGGGTCGACTCCTCTAACATAATACATCAAGAATCTCGCCAAATTCCCTGTCTGGGATTCAACAAGTGTTTCTTATCTTATCTCTTTATTTAATACTAACAGAACATTTAGGGAAATTCCTTCCCTTCACGTACAGCCAACGCTAAATCACCCGATCGCCCAAAACAGACTGCAGAGCGCACTCCCCTCAGATAAGTCCGTGTTTGCAGGGCTGGGGGTGGTTTTTGTTGGACAGGAGATGCGGGCTTCAGGTTGCCTGGACCTCGGCGCGCACGCTCGCTGCTATGGGACTGTGGACATGAGCCGTGCAGCAGCTGGGAGGTGGAGCTGGGTGGTGGTGGTGGTGGTGGTAGTGGTAGTTACAGCGATTCAACCACAGGAGGGTGTTAGAGCTGGCTGCCGTGCAAACAGCCGAATTCAGTTAGTTCGTTGGAACAGCCTGGCCTGGGTTTGTTCCGTCGCTCGGAAAGCATTTCAGTCGTGATTTTTTTTTTTTTTATATAATTGAGCTAATTTGTGTCAGGAGGAAAATGCTAACAAAAAATAAATCTAGTCTATTTGAAGAACGGCTATAATCAGTCGAAATGTCAAGTAGAAATGTTAACTTAGATTTATTTGGAAAGCTGAGTCTTACTATTTTTTATTCTAGATTGCGCAGGCATGTAAGGCTGGATGACGCATGCGAGAGCACTTTACTCGCGGCAATAGATTATACCTTTATAGTGCTGTGACAGAAATAAACACGTGCGGTGTGTGTCGACGGCAGGTATTATGAATAATCGCCGGTCCACAAATGTCTCTGGCTTCCATCGCTTCTGGGAACGCAAACGCTCCTCGGCTATACTGTACGACGATCGTTATTTGTGCTCAAGCAGATCTTGACTTTGTTTCCGCGGCGACATTTGTGTTTTTAACCAACGGTGTTGGTTAAAAAGAAGAAAATGAAGTGGAGTCTTTATCCCTGTCCACAAGTCCCAAAGGAATGAAGAGAGTGAAGAACAACAATAGAGCCGCGTAATTCATGCATCCTTTATTCTATTGTAAGTGATAAAACATCCATAGAGTTGCGTTCTCTCCCAACAGCCACACTAATGACATTAATCTGTTTAACGGCACATTTAAGGCGTAAGTCATTTCGTTTCACACACTATTACCAAAGTCTGGCTCAACTAGGCTTTTTTTTTCTGCATTTGATTTGCATATTACAATTCCAGTGTTAAAAATGAAAATGGACTAGGCCACGCCCCCTCGGCCTTCGAGCCGCGTAGTACGTCGAGAGAAGATATTTAAAGTTCAGCATTACAGTAGTTATCTTACAAACTGGCTCCAAAGACAGTGAAAAAATCTATCAACAATTATACTGAAAAACCTCGTAAAAATGTCAGTATCAAAACAATAATTACAACTAAAGCAGGGAGTTTTTAAGGTCTTCCTTTAAAAACGGGAGCGAACCAAACAGCGTATCGTGGACTTGAGATGGCAATGATCAAAATCTCGCCTGTTGCACGAAAACAAACCAACAAATACAAAAATAATAACAGTCTTCAAAACGGGCGTCAAACCTCACAGCGTTACATAGATCCATAAGACGAATACAGTAAGTCGCTTTTGCAAATATCCTTCAAGTACAAAATCCTTCTTTGAAAATGTATGCATGTGGTCAAGTGTAGTGTTACTTCATTCATATAAGAGGGGGGGGGGGGGGGGGGGGGGAGGCGGAGGTTAGCCAAACGAATCGGAAAAAGAAAAAATTAAACAAATATAAGACCAAAACATCCAGCACTACGTGGAAGTGATTTAAGTGCATTGCTCGTCTAACTCCTAACAGCACCTCGAGGTTGTCGGGCCCCTGGCGGTAGGCTAGAGGTCAGGGGTTAGCGGGAGCCCAGGAGAGAGAGAGAGAGAAGAGAGAGAGAAAGAGAGGAGAGGCTACCGACCACCGTCTCGTTGCACCTTAGCGGTTAACTCAATACATCACAGTCTTGTCGTTTTGTGTTATTAGTACGCGTGCTTTCACAGTTGAGCGACCGAGTCCTCCTCAACACATAGCAGCAGTTTCCTGGTCGTCTCCACAACGAGACGAAGTGAACACGGAACATAATTACTTATTACTGCCGTTTTATGGTGAATGGGAACAATAACAACAACTAAATACGTAATAAGGCTTCGTTTTGTCTTGTAGTGTGAAACTGATTGCGTGTCGGAACACGGGTTCACATAAAGCTAACGGTCCTTCGAATGGAGCGAGGTCACAGATGAACCGGGGGGGGGGGGGCGAAGAAAGAGACAAAAAAGGGAGGCGATGCTTTTAAATGTTTAAAATTAAAAAAAAAAGGAACAATTTCCTCCTCTCCGTGACCACAGGTAAAACACAGCGCCCATACTGGCTGGCCTCAACGGGACATACAGTACGATACAGTCCACGTTTGGAGTGCACGCCACACACACACACGGCACGCACGCACGGCAGCGGGTACAGAAGGGCAGCGTCGTCTTCAAGGTTTCTGCACGCAGACGTACGCAAGAACTGGCGCTTCAGAAACGAGGAGAAAAAAAAACACCAAACAACACACAATTCTGTTTTCTCCCTTAAGAAAAATATGAATGCAAAAAATAACAAAATAAAACACACACAAAAAGAAGACGCGACACGTAAAGAAAACAAACTAATAAAATGCAGCCACCTGAAATTACAAAGCACGTTAAAAGTGCAATCAATTAAATCAACCCTGAATGGAAACCTAAAATACAACAAAAAAAACTAAAATTACACGAAATAAGTGAAACCCTTCAATCATCAGCGGAGGTTCAGATTTTCAAAATTATTCAGCAGGTTACAAAATATAACAACGACGACAACGACACGACGAGAACAAAAACAGTGCGCATGAGAAGATTAAAGAAACAGTCAGAGGCCAGTGAACCTGCCCAAGAATTTAAAGCCTGACCCAAAGGCCCCGGAGAAGCAGGGAAGACCAATGGGGAAGGAGATGGGAGGCGGGAGGACCAAATGAGGAGGAGAGGGGAGGAGGAGAGCTTAGATGACCAATGGGATTGAGAGTTGAGGAGGGAGGACCAATTAGAAGGAGAGGGAAGAGGGAGGCGGAGGACAGGTGAGGAGGACCAATGAGAAGGAGAGACGAGGAAGGAAGAGGGGAGGTGAGGACCAATGGGAAGGAGAGGTGAGAGAGGAGGACCAATGAGAATGCGTAAGAGAAACATGAAGCAGGGACCGGAGTCCTTGGCAAATGTTTGTTACGGTCCCCATAAGCACCGAGACATAGAAGGGATGTGTGTGTATAAGTGTGTGTGTCATGGGTGGGGTGAGGGGGGAGGAGTCAAGCAGAGGAGTGTTACAAAGATCCCGGGTTGTCCACGTACAAAATATAAAATAATAATAATCATGGGATCGAAGAGATTAAGATGAGGAGGATGATGGTGGGGTGGGGGGATAGAGAGAGAAAGAGGCCTCTTTAGAGAGTGGTGATATAATGCCAGCCAGCCAATTGGTTGGTTGGTCGGTCGGTCGGTGGTCGGACGGTCAGCCAATTAACCAGCCGGGCCAATTAACCAGACGACCAATCAGCTAAGCCGGGGCCGGGCCAGCCAGCCCGCCGGCCAATCACGGCCTCGGAGTTGCCTCAGGAGGCGGGCAACTCGATGGAGATGAACTGCTTGAGGCGCTCCAGGTACTGGGCGTAGAGCTCGATGTCGTTGTGGCCCGCGCCCTCCACCCAGAGGGGCTCCACGGCGCGCGGGCACCGCTCGTACATGGCCAGGCCGTGGGAGAAGTCGATCACCTCGTCCTCCGTGCCGTGGATCACCAGCACCGGGGACGCCACCTTGGACACCTTGTCGATACTGAGAGGGGAAGAGAGAGAGAGAGAGAGGGAAGGACTAGATGTTAGGGTGTTGCTCTCAGACAGTTTAAATGGTACATGGATTGCATTTAGAAAGCACTTTACAGTATTGCCTCACGTTCACCCATTCATACACCGACGGTGGTGTCAACCATGCAAGGTAACAACCAACACGTCAGGAGCAGGTAGGGTTAGGTGGTGTCTTGCTCAGGGACACCTCCACACTTAGCTAGGAGGAGGGGAGGAGCCCGGGTATCGACCAGCAACCTTCCTTGTTGGCAGACAACCGCTCTTATTACCTCCTGAGCTACTGCAGCCCCGAGAAGTTTAAAAAGAAAGAAGTCTACATGCCAGGAATTATTTCTCGGAACAGTTGACGAGTTTGTCCGTACTGTAACGCAGGAACATTTGTACGAGGGCGTCGTATCTGTTTGGTGCATCTTATTCAACGCGAGGACGATTAAGTACGGCGTTGTAATCCGATTGGGTGAAAAGCATTCACATGGTGCGGACATTACCCTCATGTGACCCCGCGGAAACCGGTTTTACTCAAACAACGACAACTCTTGGCGAGGCAATTACATTATTCATATACATACGCACACAATGGCATTCACACGGACACGTTTGTTCAGGACTTTTCTGTAAAACTCAATGCAAACAATGTTATGCAGCCGGCGGACACACACAGCCCTGTGGAAAAGGCTGGGACTCTGGGTAGGTCGGAGGAGACCAACGCGGTTCTGCGGACGCTCTAATGCCTTTTTTCGGGAGACAGCGGTGGTCGTGTACGGCACTGTACTGAAGTACCATCTGATGGAGGGAGAGTACTTCACAAGAGGAGAGGGGAAAATCACAGTCGATTTGTAGTCATTTTGACGGCGCTGAGGATGGCTGGCGGCTAAGAAAACATTAACCTTTGACCTCCACACCACCGGAAAACGTACAATTGGCTTTCCACGCTGGTTGTGTTTGTGATCGGACTAACTGAGGGGATCGGTCGCTTCCCATTGGTTCCTCCGCCACACGGGAGGAGGGGGGTGTACGTGTTGGGCATCCAATCAGAGCAAAGCACGCGAGACGCGTCGCCTAATGTCGACGCAAATGTTCCGTCCGAAAGCACATTGAAGACAATAAAAAACGGCTTGCAAAGCAGAAGAGGACCCATTGATATGAAATTGATAAGGGCTGAACAATTTATCTGGAGTGCACCTCAGCCGTTGGGGTTTTATTTACGGACAAGGACCGACAACTAGCCTATCGTTTGTGCCGACCATTTTGTTAAACGTCGGCGTCATATTGAGACGATTGTGTGTCTCGGGCCGATTCGCTGAATGAGGGCGAGGTAAGTTCAGACACGCCGCCGCGGTGTCACTCTCAGCACAACAAGGGAGGCATCACACAGCATCTCAGGAAGCCATTAACCCGGCGGGTCCCCGACTCCCTGCACCTCCCCACACACAGGAGCAGCCCTCAGCCCCAGCAGCAGCAGCAGCCCCAGCCCCAGCAGCAGCCTCAGCCCCAGCAGCAGCAGCAGCAGCCCAGCCCCAGCAGCAGCAGCAGCAGCAGCCCCGGGCCACAGATAACCATCTCACCGCAAACAATGGTGAGACTGGAGGTGTGAATGAAGGGCCCGCGAAAAAACACACAGGAGAGGAAATGGGTACACGGGCGCACCTCTGAATGGACATAATGACTGTGAACCCCCTCCCGACAGTCTCCGTTGGGTGGGTGGGTCTCTCTCTCTTTCACTCCCTCACCCCCTTCCCCCCTCTCTATCTCTCCATCTCTCTAGCCTCCACTGTGCATGCTAATTGTTTGGCTAATCACCGAGGCCCATAACCAAGTGCAGCGGGAGTCGCGGGGGGGGGGGGGATGCCCTGCCATTCAGACGGAGGTTAGCACCAAGATTAGCGGCGGGGAAATCATCGCCGGCTAATTGCTTTCCAGATGGAATAAAACTATTATCCCGTTCGGTTGGGACATCGGAAAAAGGAGGGAAGGGACACGTGTGCGCAAAAGTCCCGCAGACAACCGTCTGTTGCCTCGCTCGTAGCCACACACACACACACACACACACCCCCCCCCCCCTCTCTTCCAACCGTCGCAGTGAATTCCCACACCTATTTGCGCCGTAACATTAATATTCCCGTCCACACGCCGCGCCGCACTGCAGGCGGGGAAATTCTACGGAGACAAGTCACCTCATTAAAAATGTACGTCGTCTTGACTGTTCGTTCACGATTCCCCGCTAGCCGCGCGGAGGGCGGCGTGATATTTCCTCCCTGAAGCCCGGGACGGTGACAGCGAGACACCTCAAAGGACCGGGACCCTGGAAGCCGTTTAAAAGGGGCTGTGGTTGTCAGGGGCTTCACAAACCACCCGTGGACGTGGAGCAGCCCACCTCTCTCTCTCTAGATCACGTCATCAAGTCTAAATAAAATAACACACACACACACACACACACACACCACATGAACATCTTGTTGTGTCAGGTGTCCATTAGGGCTGCTGGGTGATATAGCCAAACTCTTTGGTTATTTAATATATCGATATAATATATCGATAAGGATATTTGTATTACAATACAGCATGTTTTCTGGTAATTCAATAGGTAAATATTGTAGATAAAATGATATTCTAAGTAAAACGATTTTGCATACTCTGTGAATTAAATACTAATTTTATTAAGAACTTAAGTGCCAATAATGGAACGGCTACTAGATTCAGAACATTCTAGTCTCAAGTCTCATAACACGGCATCAATATAATCCATATATTATGTCCATATATTACCCAGGCCTCGTGTCCATCCAGGCTAGAGTTTTGGACTGCGTGCTTCAAAACATAGCAAGAGGTTGGAGAGCGTTATCAGGCTCGTTTTGAGTAGCAATCCAACAACAAGAAAAACGGAACAGTGGCAGACATGGAAATGAATATCTTTATGCAAAACGTTTAGCATTTCACATCTCTCGCATGGAGACGTCGATACCGCGCCCGGGGCGGGAGCCGCTGCCTCCCGCACCGACCGGCAATTTAAACCAGCAGGACAACTGTAATTGTCTTTTTTTTTTATTGCTTGGTTTTTATCCATCACACATCTGTGGCTCAGTTTTCATTAAATTACCTTTTTACTCTTTGCAGCCTACATTTGTATGTTTTCGTTTTATAAGTTGACATTTTTGTGGTAAATAAATAATGATCAGTGTTAAAAGAGAACAAGGTTATGATAAAAAAATGTTCCCCTTGTGCAAAAATGCAAGAAAAGGCTCGGCCAAGGTCACACCACTTCTTCCTCTCGGTCGACGGTCTTAAGCATCGAGCTTGAGAGCTACTGGCCAACAGACCAACAACACACAGTCACTGTAACACACTGAGGACCCGATCCCTGATCCACGCTCCACAGGTGCTGCAGAGGCACGAGGTGGTACTGCAGCACCTGGAGTATCAAGGAAACTCCGCCCCCAACCGGGGCCTCTTATTGCCTCTGCCCAGGTGTGGCCAGTTAAGCACCATTTAAGCCACAGTTCAAAACCACAGAGAAGCAAGGCCAGGCAGACAGGCTTAGGCGACAGGACAGTGGAGACCAGAACGGTCCAATGGGCCAGTCTCAGGGTAAGCGGCCTCTGTCCACCCTGTTTGAATACTAAGGACTTTATTTTGGACATTATTGGGAGTGGGTCCAATCAAGAAGATTTTGGTTGAGTTATGTTCCCCTCCCCCTTTCCCCACATCCTTTTCAAATAAATGCTTGAGTTTGTTACACTGCAATACAGTACACAGAGTGGTATTGGGGGCAGGATGACGCTCCAACGTTTAGGGGGAGATCCTGGGTCTGAACGCCCAACCTCCCAACCTCAGCCTTCCTGTCTACGTATCAGAGGACAAACGGACCTGCAGCTGCTGCCATCCGAACTCCAACGCCAGAGGCTCGTCTGAGAGGAGTTGGGAAACAAGTTGGTTTGGGGCGGCGGGTGTCGGCGTTGTGGTTGGTTTCAGAAAAGCGACACTCTCACACACAGAGAGACATACAGACAGAGACAAAGAGCGAGACAGCAAGAGCGAGAGTGTGAATACACCCGTATACCGGAGATAAGTTCGTTCGCACAAAGGCGGGAGCAATCGAGTGCCACGGCCGGGATCTCCACCGTCGGGCCTTCATCGCGGCTTCAATGTAATCACCAAAACGTGATGACTTGTGAAGAATAGCCCCATGCTAACAGGCTCCTCGCTCCCCCGCTCTCTCTCTCTCTTGCTGGGTATGAGTCTCGTCCACCTGGGGCCCCATCATTCCACCGCCGCCCCCTTTTGGTGCTCTGACAACAGAGCAACCGAGAGAGAAGCTTCTGCGCTCGCTCCTCTTCTCGCCTCCTCCTAATTATTCCATGCCCGCAGAGCACCTCCTTTCTTGTAGGCGGCGGTGGCACCGAGAAAAGAGGCCATGATTGGAGCGGTATTTTCCTCCCCTCCCCGAGTCGGCTAATTGCCTTCCGGAAGACCTGCAGCTCAGCTCGTCGACGGGGTGACCTGCGGAACGACGCTTCGGTCCGAAAGAGGATTTGAAAGGTGAGGGATTCTGTGTGATCACCGCCAGGTCGCGCGCGTGTGTGAGTGCGTCATCGCATCGTTCAGCATGCGTCTCGTGGCGCAGCGTTTCATGGGAATTTCATGCGGCTTCTTGCGATACTCCACCGTCTTCAGAGCAGAGTTGTGGTGCCGTTCTTGTAAAAAATGCTAAATCGACGTAAATGTACCATAGCCGAGGCTTAATTAAAACGTTGCTTTGGCGCGTCTCGCACGAGGAACACCGTGGCGGCTTCAGAAAACACAACAATGTTCCCCCCGTAGTGATAATGTCATGATTAATTGCAAACCAAAATCATTACAAGAAAAATAAGCAGTCATCGCAATGTGACGTTACGACGCACAAGGACCTGTTTTTGACAAGCCACCATGTCGACGGCAGGAGATCAGCCGACTCGAAACCACCAGCGTGCACCACACACCACACACACACACCCACACCCACACACATCACACACGTCTTTTGAACGCTGAGGTGGGTTAAGCGAGCGCAGTCTCTGCCAGTACGCAGGCTGAGCGATGCCAAGCTAATTTGCATAACCACCTGTTGTCGAGTTTCGAAGTAAGCCACTTCATTAATGCCAAAATGACAGTATTAGTCAACACGCATGTCTGTTTTCTGGATATAAAGTGTATCAGTGACCAAACTATCCATCGTCATCTCTTAGGTGTCGGTGCATAAATATATATCCATCATGTATCATGGTTAGACAAGGTTTTAAGTAATTTTTCGTAATTCCGCATGCCGTTTTAATCCGTGAAAAAAAACTGGCGGGTTTCAGGTGTCTTGGTGGCGGAGGTAAGGAATAAGGAATGCGTACATACAGGTAAGACTGTGCACGCCACACCCAGAGAACCTTCTGGCCAAGAACTCAGCATGCATGCCGACTACACCAGCAAGGATTAGAACAGGCAAACGATGACACCTTCACTGTCGAACCTGGAGGGACCCACCGATGTGACCCAGAAAAAGAGAGAGAGAGACAAACAGATAGAGAAAGAGACGGAGACAGAGAGGGGAAGAGAGAGAGAGAGACAGAGAGCGCGAGACAAAGAGACAGAGAGGGGAAGAGAGAGACAGACAGAGCGAGACAAAGAGACAGAGAGCGTGCGTCCTCCTCACCTGGGGAAGGCGTCGAAGCAGTACGTCTTGCGCGTGTCGGGGAAGGCGACCCGCAGGCCCGACATGAGCGGCGAGTGCAGGATGACGGCGGCCACCTCGTAGCGGGCGGCCAGGTCCACCGTGGGCACCGTGCCGATGCTCTGGCCGTACAGGATGATGTTCTCCGGGGTCATGCCGTACCTGCGGGAAAGGGGAAGGGGGTTAATTAGGGACGGAGCACTCCTCTCTGGAAGCGCCCCGGTAGCTGGAAAGGCCTCGAAAGAGAGACACACACACTGGCACTGCCTCCCTGTGCAATCCGTCAGAACCCCTGCCCATCTTCCACAACAACAACAACAACAACAACAACGACGACGACAGTGTGCTCCAAAAGAGAACAGACTTTGTTTGTTTGTTTGACGAGAGATTGAAAGCACATTATGAGTGAGCGTGGGCGAGGGTTCCTTCCAGACTGTGGCTGGCTGGCTGCTGGCTGCTGGTGGTGCCAAATAGGTTGCGACTCCAGAGGGCAGATGCATGATCCAAAGGATTAGACAAATGATTAAAGTCGGGTGATGCAATACGAAAGGCAAACAAAGACGGCGGGAAAAAAACCAGTGAAATCAGGGGCGAGGCAAGGGCTGCAAGACACCCGGGCGGAGTCAAAGGAGGACAGAAAGAGAGAAAAGTGGCCTATTATTTATGGTTCGTGTGACAGGCGGGAGGGAGCGATGCTCCACCAGCCCTCCGCCGGCCGTCTGATGCGGGATACAGGCATTCTCTTCCCCGATATCATCCCCGTCGAGTCGCTCTGTGGCAAGAGATCACCGACACTTATAAAACTGTCAAGGCGGGGAGCAGGGGCAGGTGGGGCAAGGCAGCAGGCGGGAGAAATGTATTGAGCGGCACGCAAACTTAACCACCCCGCCGCCCAACCCTCGAACGCCGCCATTTTCTTATTTGAAGAGCGGATGATGAAATGTCCGCCCGTGACAGCTGCCCGACGCCTGACTTTTACACGCTGACACAAAGATCTCAGCTGTCACTTGTGCACGATAAAACCCCGCTAAGAGGGGCGGGCGAGAGAGCATGCAGGGATAATCTGCTGCTGACACACACACACACACACACACACACACACACACACACACACACACACACACACACACACACACACACACACACACACACACACACACACACACACACACACACACACACACACACACACACACACACACACACACACACACACACACACACACACACGGGGTACAAGCTCATGCTAGGTGAGGAGGCAGTGAATCTGAGAGACGGCAGAAGCCCAGCTGGAAACCACAAAGGCAGAGGCAGTACCTGAGAGTATGTTCCTTAGGCCGACATTCACATGGTGAAGTAGAGCATACCACCAACAGCGTCCAGTATCCATCGTTCCATCTACTGTACAAGGGATTAACTGGTCTTCAGTTAATCCCATCCTCTAGTCTCAAGTGTCTGCATTAGGCTATTCAGTGTAGGCCTATGTTTAAGAGCAGATTGGCTCACATCACAAAATATTAAAATCGGCACAATTGCGATTGAGATGGATGAGCTCGCGCGGGAAATGGGAATTTCATCAGCGACGTCGTTCCTACAGACGGACGAGTTGTAGGTAACATGCTGCCACCGATCTGTTGTTTGGGCGATCAAACCGACTCCACCCGACGTGTTTAGCGTTCACGAGCGTCGCATAAAACAAACACAAGTTTAATTCCCGGCAGGCAGGCCAGAGCGCTACCATATGGCCGTGTGTGTAGGAACAGGATTGCAAAAGCCTCAGATATACCATTACACACAAAAAGAGAGACTGTCTCTAGTTTAGAACAGAGACAGAAGGTGGTTGCCTGGGCGACCAGACCCGAAGCGAGCCCTTTGTGACCACCACACGTGACCAGCACAAAGTTGTTTCAAGAGACAACCTTCAAGACTAGATGAGAAGCCGTCAGAAGCGTTTCAAACCCCTCGAGTGCCAAACAGAACAGAGCAGCGTTACTTCAATGTCACCAAAGTTGCTCGATGGCTAAAGCCACCCCCCCCACCCCGCCCCCCGCCCATCCTCAATGGACCCACTTCCCGGGAAATGTACAATGGTCACAAAATGATGTAATTGAATGTAATGTAATGTCGCCATATTCAAGGTTGCCCGTCTCTACCTGGCAATAAAAAAAAATGCTACCGCAGGCAGAGCAGAGAGCACTCGTGTGTAATGGCGGACCTTGTGGGAATGGACCGGCCATTAAAGACAAGTGCAGGACCAGATATAAAAAAGGTCGCCACCAGGCACCAGTAAAACCGACGAGATTAGAATCCCCGCCTCCACGGAGAATAGTTGACTATTAGGCGTTTAAGTAGCCCGCGCGTAAAAGCTGCCGTGTTTCAGTAGCCAATTATCACCTCGCGTGCACACAGGAGGCCACACACACACACACACACACAGACACACACCTATACACATTAATGACAATCCACTCTGGGGTGGTTACCAGTGGACTGGACAATATTAGCTATTTCATTCCCTTGATACGCGTTGCATAAAAGGAATGACCAAATTACGGCCGTGTTAAGCCGCCGGTGTGCTTCCTGGCATACAAATATGCCAAAGGTTTTGAATCGCAATTGCTGAATTCCCGTTTTTTTCACGCAAAATGGCTCCTCCAAACCTACATGCTATTAATGTTAAATCGATTTAAACTCGCCTCGAAATCCCTCATTACTTACCCATCCCGGCTGCTTTTGGGAAATCATTTGTCAGGTTAGGCTACACGGTGGAGGTGGTCGACCAAAAGCAGACATGCAGGCACTGAGAGCAGAAGAAATGCAGAGAATGTAAAATGTAAAAATGTGAAAATAAAAAACTCCAAGGGGAAGGGTAGAAGGGGAAGGGGAAAAGTGCAAGAAACAGATGAATCCGCTGGCCTGACTGCAGACTCAGCTGGAGGAAGTGAAGGTTTTCTTGTATTTTCACTGAGCCGTGAGCTGGCTGTGCTTTAACAACAGCGCCCCGCGTTCAGTTTCAGCCCATATTCTTCTTCTGCCCGATGGGAGAGTGTATTCATGTTTCCATGGTTTGGCGTTTTCATGGTTTGGCCCACGCGATCCCGTGGTTAGACCTTCCACTTTATATCGACCGGGTCAGGTCTTTTTTCCCCCCCCCCCCTCACCCCTCTGAAACCAAGGAGCAAATATAGACATTTTCTTTGCAACCGCTTTATTTTAAATCAGGATCGTGCAGGATAGTCTCGTAGTTACTGTTGACTGTTTGACTCCAAGCACAAAAGTTCTGGGTTCAACCACAACGTCTACATAATCCAACGATGGGCACCCTTGAAGATGCCTAACCTCTAATTGCTGCTTAAAGACTTTAACATTAAAACTGCGTGACTGTAACCGGGAAACAAGTTCTAAAAATAAGGTTTGAATATTACACTCCATCATGAGTGGAAAAAAACTAAAAGTACGCACGCCAGAGCTGCAGCACCGAGTCTGAAATAAAACATGTTCACTTTGAACAAAACAGGGCAATTTCGAGATTCTTGATTAATCAAGGAGCCGAGCATTAAAATGAAGCGGCATTCTTCCAAACGAACGGAAAGAGAACCACGCAGCCTACTGCAAACACTTGTCCAAACACTTGCGACTGTGAATGGAAAGCTACTGAAAGGGAGAGAGGAAGAGAGAGGAAGAGAGGAAGAGCGGGAGAGAGAGCGAGAGAGAGAGAGACGGGGGGAGAGTAGAGAGCCTTGTTTCCATATGCAAACTCTGGCCAGCGTGAGGCAGGCCTGTCCAAACACCCCACAGTGAACTTCCATGGAAATAGTGCTGGGCCTGCTCCTAGCACGACATGCAATGCCCGAAACCCCAGAGTCAACGTCACTGCAGACTGCTAGAGTCAACTTCAAACACAGGTCATATAGGAAGTTCAGTTTGTGTTATCCTCCCCCAAGTGTGGAAAAGAAATCAATTAAACTGCCAAAAGGAAAGCTGCTTCCGTGTCAACCAGACTTGACACGCACGGCGGTTTCCTTTGGCAATTGAATGATCGGTACCGGCAAGAGAGGAAATAATGCGAACGAATGAGATGTTATGAGTCGTTGGGTAAAAGCACAGGTTGAGCTGAGCTGGTGTCAATGGTTAAAGCGAACCCTCAGCTGCTTTGGCTCCGCTTTCGTTTTGAATTCAGGCCTTTTAAATGTGTGCAGTAGTAACAAAAATGTCCAACACTCACACTGGAGACCATGCTACAGAAACAAAAACTATAAAACAAAGCTTTGAATGCTTTGGCAGGCGCTTTGTCTCCAGGAATCGATATTACATCAACTATGAATCGAAAGAATGTCATCATTTTATGTAGTCGATAGAAGACTTCAGGGCCATCAGAAGCACACAGTCATGTCTCACCTAGGAGATTATTTTCATCTGACAATGTCGCGGTGTGATGACCTCATCAGTAGTGGTCCTTGTCACATATAAACACATCCCGCATTGGGCATTGACAATGGGCAAATACCGCAATTGTATTTTTTTGTTTATATAATAGCATAAAAACTCATTCGGGACAGCGGTCAGTTGAGGTGATTAGGCTGCACATGGCCAAGTTCATAAAAAAGGTGACCTTTGAGCTTGTCCTGAACACAAGGCCGTTAAAAAGGCTCATAAAAGGGGTGGAAACACACAAGAGAAGGTCTCTAAATCGGAAGTACCAGCCAGGCAGGCAGTCATCCCAGCCAGCCAGGACAGCCATCCTGTGGCTGTACACAAGTCTGGGACTCGGGCACGAGTGATGTGGTCCCCAACACCATCGGCACCACATTCAAGTGCTCCAGCTGGAAAGGATTAAAACTGGTCATGGCAGACAAGAGATAGTTTTGCATGTCAGATTAGCAAGCCCCCATTCTCCCAGTCATTTCCAGTAATAACCCAAATCCCTCCTGTATGTTACTTTATTGGCATTGCATCCTGTTCTATAGGGGCATTAGATAAAGCTGAGCCATTTGCCAATTAATAATTACCTAAAAACGCAATTAACTCTGTACAAAGTCAAGTGGCAAAAGATTACCATACATGTTGGGCCTCAATTAAGCAAACACACACACACACACACACACACACACACACACACAACACACAGACACCGCATAAACCGAGTGAAACTTTTAATTCTATTCGGGGCATGCAAAGTGAACATGAGGAACGACCTCGTGCACGCCGGCGCACTTGTTGCCTGCAGAGTGCCAGGGGCCTCCCGTGATGGAATAGGCGTTGGATGGATGGTCTGATCTCCATCCGTGCTGACAGCATGCTTAATTGTGTAATCTCTCAAAAAGCGATGGAGATTGAAGTGGAGATCGTCTCGGGGTAAGTTAAACCGAAGCTCGCCGTTCACTTTATCAGACGGACCGAACGGTGACAGCCAATCGATGTGATGAAGTAGCCCGAATTTCACCTCCGGGGTCCCCACCGCTGAGCGTCTGCCGTGACATTTAAAATTCCGCCTGCCCCTGTGTTCCGGCTCTACGGAGGAATAACAATCACGAGCGCAATGTTCTCGAACGCTCGGAAGCCACCGGCTAATTCGGTCCTTGGTATGGAAATGGTGTCAAGGTTTGTATATATGTCCTGAAATGAGCTGGGCCTACGCTTTGCTGATCTTTCCCTTTGTAAATAATCGTAGCCCGTGTTTGCTGTGGGAGGTTAGTTTATGCCATTTGCCTGATGAAGGTCGACCAAGTTTACGCACAGCGCTTTGTCAAGCAATGATCGTGCACGTCGACGAGTGATTAGGTCACAATTGCATGATCGAAAATTTTACACCGTGTTGGATACCATTTGAATAATTATACAAATGCTCAAACAATGAAAACTGTCTTATGGCAATGAGAGAAATCGAAAAGGCACACACACACACACCAATCTATATCTGTATGGCGTCTGCTGATTTGGTCGCGCAAACATGATTTTGGTTTCCAGACGATACCTCCAAGGCTGAGTAATGACTTAGGTCCCTACTGCTCGGCAATCAAATGAGTGTTTAAGGGCACTGCCTTAATGATTTTCCACCAAATGTAATTAAAAAAGATATTGAATAAACATAAACCTTCTCCGCAGGCACTTGGACCCCCTAAAAAGAGCCACATTATTAAGCGCTTTCACGGTCGGGAAGGCAGCTCGCTAGTGCGACGTCGGAAGATTACGAAAATAAAAAGGGGTTTATACTGGATGCTCGGTGGGGGGAGATGCGTGTACAGCATCTGCCAAACGAAAGACGAGGAGGGAGGGATGCACGGAATGAAAACACATCTAGCCTGTTTGACTCAAGAAAGCATCTAAATCAGACTTGGACAGCCTTTGGTCGCGAACCAAAGGCTAATTATACCAAGGCCTGCACATTACCAGACAAGGATAAGATGTTATGACCGTTCCATTCACCATTTTCTTCCATCGATGCCTTTCAGATGTTTTATCCATAGCAACAGTGAACATGAAATCCATGTTATTCAGCAGCATAAAAGACAGCCGAGTAGGAGCCCTTGAGGAAAATGTCCGACGGCGGTGAAGCTGGGAGATGAATACCCTCGCCACTACACGATACTGCCCATTTAGGGATAGAAGGTACACCTAATAGGTATAGAGTCAGGTTGATGAACGCATATAGAAGGATTCAAAAGGTATCTCAGGATTTGCATATGACTCAACAAAAGAACTTTTTATATTTACATATACATGATACCGGTCACTGCAAGAGGCACCCAGAGCTCCCAGCCAGCAAATTAGTGCTGTGGGAGCCAACACACGGCACGCGATCGAGAAGGCATCCCGCTCAAACATACGTGGACGTCCTAAAGAAGGATGTAGGGCCGGAAACAACGACGGAGGAACTTGCTGGATGCATGGAGGATCGGGGGAACTGGAGGACTCGCTGGAGGGCTCGTCTGAGGACGACATAGTAGTAGTATACGCATTTCTGTGTGCACTGAAAACTGTTATATATAAATAAATCCTGTTCTAAATTATTTTGTGTGCACTCATTGAGCCTGATCTGAGGCCATAAATAAGATATGTGACTGCACTTCAGTAAAATCACCTCAAATTATCCGTGAGGCGATGGGGGAGAGAAGTACAAAGTGACAAAAAGTCTTTTTGGTTCTGCTCCATTAAGATCCAACATTTGTTTAAAAGGTAGCATCAGCAAGTTAAAGAGAACAGTGGCGGGAATCTCCGGGGGTCAACCTGGAACAGTCGGCAAAAACCAAAACCCAGAACACTTTCTGTACCGAGACAGCAGCACGCAAACTGACAAAAGTAGACTAGATCTCCACAGGCCACCGTGCGCTTGATGCTTTTGGGTGTTTGATACCAAAAATAGACGTCGAGATGAAATAGATACAATAGAATAGGATATAGTGGAGAGGATTAGGGGATCGCAAAGCCCATCGTAAATGCACTGAGGTCACCGTCGCCATCTTTGTGACTCTCTGCAACACGACACGCTTTTTTCGTAATATAATGTGCAATAATATTACCTTGCAATATTACTTTTCATCATCATGTACAATATTCATCATATGCAAGACTACCTCTCACTACTACTTCTCAATACCATCGGCAACTTGTTTTGTTTACTGAATATCTTTACTGAATATCTTACCTATATTATTCCTTAGGCTTATTCACCGTAAATGTTATTTTTTTTTATTCTATTGATTATTACTCTATTGTTTAATATTCTTGCTTTGCTCATGTTGTTGGTACTTTGAAGCAACCTCTGGCACAAGAATTTCCTTCGGGATTAATAAAGTTCTATATTATCTTAACTTATGTCTCCTGAGGGATGTCCATCATCAACGATGCACAACAACAAGGGAAGATTGCGGCCGTAAGGTTGGTCAGCAACAAGAGGCACACGTGCATTCATCATCATACGTGTTAATGTCGGCGCTCCCCCACTTCATTACACTAGCGACCGTAATTAATATGAAAAATAAATAAAAAAGGCCATTTGAGTAGCTGTGCCCTTGTGCTGCCACCATGTTTGACCGCCCCCCCCCCCCTCGCTCTCATCAACAGCGCAGTGTTAACGAGAGAGGTCGTTAATGATGTCTCGTTAACACCCGTGTTTGTTTTTCACACCATTATCTGTACATTATCTGGGAGTGGTTTTTATGAGGGGAAAAAAAAACGGCCAAAGGTTAGCATTTTTCTGAGATGCTGGAGCTATGCCGTTCTGACGCGGTCCTCGCACCACCAGAAGTTACTCGAGGGTGAATCACACCTTTGGCATCGGCATGCTGTGGGTCTCTATGGCGCTTCTGTGATTCTGAGCCCAGTCGTTACCGAGAGTCAATAATTAAGTGACATCTGGTGATTCCGATAATGTGAAAATGACGTGTTGTAGGGTTGGGCTGCTTGTAAAACGCTTCAAACCGCTTCGATAATTCGTCAAACACCGACTCACACGACAAAATCCTGTTTTCGAATGAGGCTGAAAAGTGTGACATTTTGCGACGTGCGTGACTGCAGTGGGCTCTCGTACATAGCGAATGTGTTCTGGAGTCGTCTAGCTTTGCAAGTTTACGTCCAAATTATCTTCGGAAATAAATCTTTGTCAAGAGACGGGATTACTGGTAAATGATCAGGCTGCTTTTTTTTCCTCTTCATTACATTTTATCGACCCGCCGGCCTACCAAGTGACCAAGCCGCTCACCGGAGCAGCAATTCACTCAAACTCAGTAAAGAAAGTTAAGATAAGTTGAAGTTAAGACTGTACTACGTTATATTAACGTTTAAGCCCACTGACTCCAACACCCCATGGACACTACTGTCGTTACATTAGCACATCTTTTCTTCAAAATAGCACCTTTTTATTGCTTATTTTTTTATATATATGTTTAGAAATCTCTTGCATTTTTCAGAATATCTATGTTATTACCCTGTTTAATGTTCAATGTTAGGGCACCCAATTGCACAAAAGCACATTCCTTGTTTGCAAAAACGAGGGCAATAAAGCAGATTCTGATTTCTGATACAGCACGGCTTGATCATGGTTTCTTTTCTGAGAAACAGACTGAATTCATTGATGCCGAGTTCAATCCTTCAGCGGCAGCATGAGCTTGTTCATACAGCTTTGGTTTATATTCTATATTTAATTAAAACCGGTCTATTTCAATTAAGTCACGAGAAGACCAACTATTCGCGAAAAGGCAGCCGCACCCCAACATGACCGCAGTTACTGGAGTTGAACCAGATTCAAATAACAATTCTGTAATTAAGATTCGATGTTTTGCGGAAACTACATGTGCTTTAACATTGGTTCATTTATTAAAAGCATGGTCTAATTCTAATGCATATTGCTGAAGAGAGAATGGTGTGCTTCTGAAATAGCCACAGAAACGCTTTTCTCAGACACAAAGACTTTAAATCGACTAATATTTCTGGTGCCGACCACAAAGCGTAGCACCACTAATCAACTAATAGTGAACATCCTAATTTTTAATGCATAACAACGTTACGTTTAGCCATCAACACAAGGTGCTGAATGTAAGCAATAGGCTGTGTTTGTTTTAAATTTGCCGACGTTGGGGCGTATGTAACAGTTTCTAAAGCTGTTTGTGGTCTTATCAAAACTACTGCATTGACAGTGCCTGGGCCAATCACAGCTGAACAAAGTCAGTGGTTTCCCCACATCACCACCTCCTGCATTAGCGACATAAGCTTTGCATAGGTTCATGTCTGGCCAAAACAGTCAACAGTGAGCAAAGTGTTACCATCACAAGTGAAAACCCCAGCAGCGTGCAAAACAAACAGCATGTAAGCCTAGCGCTGCAGAGGCCTGTGGTAGCTAGCTGTGCTCGCTAGTGAGCAGAAGCAGCAAGCCCAGACTCGAGACACCAGAGGAAGAGAGGCAGACAGAGAGACCACCAGAAACATACTAGAGACCATAAGAGAGAGAAAGAGAGAGAGAAAGACCGACGGAGACACAAAATGTTCAGCAATAAGGGGTGATCAAATGTAATGGTGGGGCAGAACAACCTTTAACTCAATGTCCCCATCAAGCCAGTGTTAAAAATGTCATAAAAAAGTATGCTTCTAATTTCATTATGAGATTGATAGCCTTATTTGGCACACACACACACACAAAGCGTCCATTGTAAATTGTAGGAACGAAAACATCACTTGTGTGATTCACTTTGAGTGAAGAAGATGAAGATATTTGAGTGAAGGCCAGCGAAAATGGTCCTGGAGATAGTGTGTTCCTGTATTTCTGAGTCTCATATCACGCTATTCAATTCAAAATGTGTACACATTTTGGAAAGAAATTAGGTGTCATTTCAGCACTAGAAACACATTTCACTGGTTTAATCAAACCGTTATTCAGACGTTGGTGCAGTGATGCAGCAGAGCAATCAAATTCACTGATCTCAACAAAGAGCAACAATCAATGCAATTACACTTCTGTCCCAAATGTGAAAAATATAAGAAAACGCTAAGCTATATGTAGCCGAGCCAATGCTTGCACGTTATCCATCTCATAATATAGAAACAGCTCCATTGATGTGCATTTAGTCTTAACTGGAACAGTACCCGATATTGAGGGTGGTTTTCGAATGTGAGCATCGATCAGACCCATGCGGGGTCGGGAAAAGCAATCTCATGATTAGTAGTTTAACAGCCTAACAACCCAAGCAAAATGACTCATCTTAGATTGATGACATTTGTATGAAGTCATTTAAATGATGACATGACGTGTATATAAAAGTGTTTCATATTGACATCCATCGACTGCTTTCATTTTTAATAACCCAATTGTCATTAGCCTAATAACAACTAAACATGTTCTATTGGTCACTCACTTCTCCAACCACCCTGATGTTCTGCAAGGTTGGCCATCAACATATTTGTTGATGGTTGTATTTCTACATCAACTGGGTGGTGTCTTGTTGTTCAGTGTAGTTAAAGGGGACCTATTATGCCACCAGGTGTGAGTTTCACAATTGCCATGTGCCTTCTGTCTAGTGACATCACAAGTGGGAATGTCCACCTAGATGTATGCTGACTAGATCAGTTTACCTGTCGGTAGAGTCCACTGGGTATGCTGGTAGACTGGATATGCTGGTATGATCTAGTAATAATACATCTAGGTGGACATTCCCACTTGTGATGTCACTAGACGGTAGTCACGTGGCAATTGTGAAACGGCTTGCAATGGCTAATCACACTCACACCTGGTGGTATAATAAGGGACCTTTAACCTTGAATCATACATCATCCCACCATCATCATCCTCATCACCATCATCATCCTCACCACCATCATAATCATCCTCATCTCCACCATCATCCTCATCACCATTATCCTCACCACCACCCCATAATCCTTACCACCACACCTCATCTCATACCACCTCCATCCTCCACCATATCACTCTCACCACCACCCCATCATCCTCACCATCATCCTCACTCACCACCACTCATCCATCATCATCCTCCTCATCCTCACCACCATCATAATCATCCTCCTCACCACCACCACCACCACACTCATCACCACCACCACCACCATAATCCTCATCACCACCACCCTTATCCTCACCACCACCCTCATCCATAATCCTCATCACCACCACCCTTATCCTCACCACCACCCTCATCCATAATCCTTGCCACCACCATCATCATCACCACCACCGCCATCCTTATCCTCACCATCCTCCTCCACACCACCACTCCTCCACCACCACCCTCACCATCCTCCTCACCACCACCACCTCCTCACCACCACCCTCCTCCACCACCACCACCTTATCCTCACCACCTCCTCCACCACCCCCCCCACCTACCACCACCACCTCCCACCACCTCCTCACCACCACCACCTCCACCACCTACCACCACCTACCACCACCTACCACCACATCACCACCACCACCTCACCACCACACCACCACCACCACCACTACCACCATCACACATACCACCACTCACCACCACCACCACCCTTATCCTCACCATCCTCACCACCACCACCATCCCCTTCCCACTCACTTGTTCCGCAGCACCTGCCACGCCGCCTCGATGTCGGCGTACAGGTTCTTCTCGGACGGCCGGCCGCCGCTCACGCCGTAGCCCGAGTAGTCGTAGGAGAACACGTTGCAGTTGATGCGGGAGCCCAGGCCGATGTAGAAGCTGCACATCTGGCCGAGGTCCACCGCGTTGCCGTGCGAGAAGAGCAGCGTGTAGCGGCTCCCCGGGGCGCAGCGCACGAACATGCAGCACACGCGGTTGCCGCGGCTGCTGCGCGTCGTCGACACCTCCACGGCGTCCAGCTCCCGCTGAGAGTACTGCCAGTCGGCCCGCTCCGTCAGGTGCAGGCTGCTGACCGCCGGCTCCGGGTCCGCCGACGGGTCCGCCGACGCCGCCGCCGCCGCGCCCGGCTCCGTGTGCAGCGAGTAGGTGGGCTCCGGCGGCAGGAAGGCCAGCTTGGCGGCGATGCGGCCCGGGCACGGCGGGCAGCAGAAGAGCCAACACAGCTCGCCCAGGGAGAACACGTTCATCCTGCCCGCGGCGGACCTATTTGTTGTTGTTGTTGTTGATTGTGTTGTTGTTGTTGTTGTTGATCGGCGGCTGGGTGGCGGGAGGCTCCGCGCGGCGGGAAGAGGAGGCTGGGTGGCGGGATGAAGAGGAGGAGGAGGAGGCCGCTACTACACACTCCAGCTCATCACAGAACACCTCCGAGATACTGGAGTACTGCACCCGTCAACATGAAGCCGCAAGCAACCGTCGCCGACTCATCATCAATAATAATAATAATAATAATAACGATAATAATATGAATATTAATATTAATAATAATAATGACAATAGTAATCCGTCCAGCGAGTGTTATTAGTTGTCTAAGCTAGTAGCAGCACCCTGCGAGCGGCCATGTCTGAAGACCCACCCTTATATAGCACTTCCGGGGAAACCGGATATCCGGTTCCGCTCGAATAGTGGTTTGAGGTCTTGATCTGACGTCACGAACTGACCTGTTGTTGTTATTATTATTATTATTATTTTGTTATTATATATATATATTATATATTATTATTTATTATTATTGTTTATTTGTATTATTATTTAATTTATTTATTGTTATTATTATTATTAATATTTTATTATTATTATTATTATTATTATTAGTTATTATTATTATTATTATTGTTATTATTATTATTGTTATTATTATGTTTTATTATTGTTGTTTATTATTATTATTGTTATTATTATATTATTATTGTTATTGTTATTATTATATTATATTATTGTTATTATTATTGTTATTTATTATTGTATATTATTATTATTGTTATTATTATTTATATTATATTTTATACTTCTCTAGACTTACTGTAAATTATTACAGTATTTTATTATTTTATTATTCTACTGTTTATTCCTCTGTTGTTTTATTCTATTGCTATGCAACCTGGCACAAGAATTTCCTTCAGGATCAATAAAGTTCTATCTTATCTTATCTTTATTATTATTATTATTATATTACAATACGAGATAGCATTACACAGTGTCCTCATCATTGTAATAATAATAATCATCATCATCATCACCATCATCATAATAACAATAATAATAGTGGTGGTATTTTTTCAATCAAAATATATATTGTTTCCTCATCGACTAATTATTCTTGCAAGAATATGTTGTATGAATATATATTAGAATATTATTATTATATTATTAATTGTAGCATTTTCAAAGGCAAATGTAAGACATACATTTGCCGGTCTACCGTTGGGTTTCGCCATGTTGTCTGCTTAGTGTCATTCATACAAGTTATTATCCTGATATATACCTGTATATACAGTATATATATATATTTGGGAAAATGCCAAACATCATTCTTTTGATTCATGGAAACACAATGATTGATTGATTGGTTGATTGATTGATTGATTGATTTGAAGTCATTTCATTGTAACACACAACTTCAAAGTAAAAAAAAAAGTCTGACACAGTGTTAAGAAACTTGAAGTTGTTCTTTAAGTTGTTGTCTCATTGAAACACACAAACACACATAAAAGCTGATCTCAATGTTGGTCTGGAGAGCAAGCGAAGGCATCTGTGTGCCCGAGCAAAATGAGCACAGATCATTAACCAGAACAAGGTGTTCTTCATCACGTGTGTTGTCGTGTGTATCATCGTTCACAAAGAGGCCGAAGGTCATGCATCGTCACCATTACCTCAGCGTGTTGCACCTCATGTGCTGTTTTCATTCAGCTGATACCGCTTAAAGATATGGGCTTAGATTAATCGCAGACAGGAATTTTGGTGGATGTTCACTTCATTGGTTCTTAGTCACGCCCTAACTTCAGCATCACTTTGTTGAAGGACATCATAATGAAGAAGCCATCTGTAGCAACGGCTCCTGCTACACGCCATGCGAACGTAGCTTCTGATGTATATTTTTATATTTTGACTGTACATTTGTAAATGTGTTAGTTTATTTTTATTATTCTGTTGATTTCCATATTGTTTTATTGTACTGTATTGCTATGCAACCTGGCACAAGAATCTCCTTCGGGATTAATACAGTTCTATCTTATCTCATCTTATCTTATCTTATGTGCTCCTCCAAATGAAATGATAGAGCAAATGGGATGTAGCTAGCATGATAGCACTCTCCAAGTGTGTGTGTGTGTGTGTGTGTGTGTTGATGGCTGGTTTACCCACAGGTGTGCAGCCCCGCCCAGCCCCAGACTCATCAGCCAGGTTCAGGTGAGGTTGCTTAAACCAGCCACCAAACACACACACACACACACACACAGACACACACTCCACACCGTCATTTGCTGTATTTTACACTGAACTTTTCTCGGAAATGTCTGTTTTCTCGCCTTGACACTCTTGCAAAACGAATGAATTCTATTTGTATATTCTTAAAGTATTCATTGCTTAAAAAATATGTAATGCACTAATACCTTCCCATAGAACACAACAGTGCTGCAAAAGTTGAAACCAATCACCTTGCAATGATCAAGCTTTCCGCACACACACACACACACACACACACACACACACACACACACACACGCACACGCACACACACACACACACACATACACATACACACACACACACACACGCACACGCACACACACACACGCACTTGCCAAAAGCTAAAACCTCAGCAACTCAACCACGGTCACATTGAAGATTCTTTACCAAGAACATTTAAAAAAAAAAGTCTCTTCCTTGCCACCAGCCGGGGATGGTGGCCACATGCCTCTGATAAAACGCCTGGGAGAGAGAGAGAGAGAGAGAGAGAGAGAGAGAGAGAGAGAGAGAGAGAGAGAGAGGAAGGCTGGATTTGCATGCCTATCTCAAGCCATTCAGCGATGAATGGGGCTGGAGACTAAGGCGGGAGGAGACCGCTGGCTCAGCTGCAGCCCTGGAGGAAGAGAGAGGGGCTCTGGCTATCATGGCTCAGTTTCTACCCGGCTGAGGAGAGGGGGGGGACACGTCTTGAAAGACAAGCATGTTCTATTGGTCACTCACTTCTCCAACCACCCTGATGTTCTGCAAGGTTGGCCATCAACATATTTGTTGATGGTTGTATTTCTACATCAACTGGGTGGTGTCTTGTTGTTCAGTGTCGTTAAAGGGGACGTATTATGCCACCAGGTGTGAGTTTCACAATTGCCATGTGCCTTCTGTCTAGTGACATCACAAGTGGGAATGTCCACCTAGATGTATGCTGACTAGATCAGTTTACCTGTCGGTAGAGTCCACTGGGTATGCTGGTATGATCTAGTAATAATACATCTAGGTGGACATTCCCACTTGTGATGTCACTAGACGGTAGTCACGTGGCAATTGTGAAACGGCTTGCAATGGCTAATCACACTCACACCTGGTGGTATAATAAGGGACCTTTAACCTTGAATCATACATCATCCCACCATCATCATCCTCATCACCATCATCATCCTCACCACCATCATAATCATCCTCATCTCCACCATCATCCTCATCACCATTATCCTCACCACCACCCTTATCCTCACCACCACCCTCCATTATCCTCACCACTCCTCATCCACCACCACCATCCATCCTACATCACTCCTCACCACCCACCACTCTCCACCATTCACTCCTCATCCTCACCACCATTATCCTCACCACCACCTCATCATCCTCACCACCCACCACCACCTCATCCTCACCACCATCCTCATCACCACCACCCTTATCCTCACCACCACCCTCATCCATAATCCTCATCACCACCACCCATCCTCCACCACCACCTCATCCAATCCCCACCACCTCATCACATCACCACCACCACCATCCTCCACCACCACACCCACCACCACACTCCTCCACCACCACCATCACCCCCACCACCACCCACCCTCCTCCACCACCTCCCACCACCACCACCACCCCTCCCACCACCACCACTCCCTCCACCACCACCACCTCCCACCACCACCATCACCACCCACCACCATCACCACCTCAACCCACCACCATCATCCTCACCACCACCACCATCCATCCACCACCACCCTCCTCACTTATCATCACATCATCCTCACCACCACCACCCTCACCACCACATTATCCTCACACACCACCACCACCCTTATCCTCACCACCACCACCATCCCCTTCCCACTCACTTGTTCCGCAGCACCTGCCACGCCGCCTCGATGTCGGCGTACAGGTTCTTCTCGGACGGCCGGCCGCCGCTCACGCCGTAGCCCGAGTAGTCGTAGGAGAACACGTTGCAGTTGATGCGGGAGCCCAGGCCGATGTAGAAGCTGCACATCTGGCCGAGGTCCACCGCGTTGCCGTGCGAGAAGAGCAGCGTGTAGCGGCTCCCCGGGGCGCAGCGCACGAACATGCAGCACACGCGGTTGCCGCGGCTGCTGCGCGTCGTCGACACCTCCACGGCGTCCAGCTCCCGCTGAGAGTACTGCCAGTCGGCCCGCTCCGTCAGGTGCAGGCTGCTGACCGCCGGCTCCGGGTCCGCCGACGGGTCCGCCGACGCCGCCGCCGCCGCGCCCGGCTCCGTGTGCAGCGAGTAGGTGGGCTCCGGCGGCAGGAAGGCCAGCTTGGCGGCGATGCGGCCCGGGCACGGCGGGCAGCAGAAGAGCCAACACAGCTCGCCCAGGGAGAACACGTTCATCCTGCCCGCGGCGGACCTATTTGTTGTTGTTGTTGATTGTGTTGTTGTTGTTGTTGTTGTTGATCGGCGGCTGGGTGGCGGGAGGCTCCGCGCGGCGGGAAGAGGAGGCTGGGTGGCGGGATGAAGAGGAGGAGGAGGAGGCCGCTACTACACACTCCAGCTCATCACAGAACACCTCCGAGATACTGGAGTACTGCACCCGTCAACATGAAGCCGCAAGCAACCGTCGCCGACTCATCATCATAATAATAATAATAATAATAATAATAATAATAATAACGATAATAATATGAATATTAATATTAATAATAATAATGACAATAGTAATCCGTCCAGCGAGTGTTATTAGTTGTCTAAGCTAGTAGCAGCACCCTGCGAGCGGCCATGTCTGAAGACCCACCCTTATATAGCACTTCCGGGGAAACCGGATATCCGGTTCCGCTCGAATAGTGGTTTGAGGTCTTGATCTGACGTCACGAACTGACCTGTTGTTGTTATTATTATTATCATCATTGTTGTTATTATATTATATAATATTATTATAATAATTATTATTGTTGTTGTTGTTGTTATTATTGTTGTTATTATTATTAATATTATTATTGTCATTATTATTATTATTATTATTGTTATTATTATTATTGTTATTATTATTATTGTTATTGTTATTATTACTATTGTTGTTATTATTGTTGTTGTTTTATTATTGTTGTTGTATTATTATTATTGTTATTATTATATTAATATATTTGTACCTATATTTTTATACTTCTCTAGACTTACTGTAAATTATTACAGTATTTTATTATTTTATTATTCTACTGTTTATTCCTCTGTTGTTTTATTCTATTGCTATGCAACCTGGCACAAGAATTTCCTTCAGGATCAATAAAGTTCTATCTTATCTTATCTTATTATTATTATTATTATTATTATTATTATTATTATTATTATTATAGGAACAATAAAAATACGACTGATAGCATTTATTTAGACACCGACACAGTGTCCTCATCATTGTAATAATAATAATCATCATCATCATCACCATCATCATAATAACAATAATAATAGTGGTGGTATTTTTTCAATCAAAATATATATTGTTTCCTCATCGACTAATTATTCTTGCAAGAATATGTTGTATGAATATATATTAGAATATTATTATTATATTATTAATTGTAGCATTTTCAAAGGCAAATGTAAGACATACATTTGCCGGTCTACCGTTGGGTTTCGCCATGTTGTCTGCTTAGTGTCATTCATACAAGTTATTATCCTGATATATACCTGTATATACAGTATATATATATATTTGGGAAAATGCCAAACATCATTCTTTTGATTCATGGAAACACAATGATTGATTGATTGGTTGATTGATTGATTGATTGATTTGAAGTCATTTCATTGTAACACACAACTTCAAAGTAAAAAAAAAAGTCTGACACAGTGTTAAGAAACTTGAAGTTGTTCTTTAAGTTGTTGTCTCATTGAAACACACAAACACACATAAAAGCTGATCTCAATGTTGGTCTGGAGAGCAAGCGAAGGCATCTGTGTGCCCGAGCAAAATGAGCACAGATCATTAACCAGAACAAGGTGTTCTTCATCACGTGTGTTGTCGTGTGTATCATCGTTCACAAAGAGGCCGAAGGTCATGCATCGTCACCATTACCTCAGCGTGTTGCACCTCATGTGCTGTTTTCATTCAGCTGATACCGCTTAAAGATATGGGCTTAGATTAATCGCAGACAGGAATTTTGGTGGATGTTCACTTCATTGGTTCTTAGTCACGCCCTAACTACAGTAGCCGATATTGAGGGTGGTTTTCGAATGTGAGCATCGATCAGACCCATGCGGGGTCGGGAAAAGCAATCTCATGATTAGTAGTTTAACAGCCTAACAACCCAAGCAAAATGACTCATCTTAGATTGATGACATTTGTATGAAGTCATCTTAAATGATGACATGACGTGTATATAAAAGTGTTTCATATTGACATCCATCGACTGCTTTCATTTTTAATAACCCAATTGTCATTAGCCTAATAACAACTAAACATGTTCTACTGATCACTCACTTCTCTAACCACCCTGATGTTCTGCAAGGTTGGCCATCAACATATTTGTTGATGGTTGTATTTCTACATCAACTGGGTGGTGTCTTGTTGTTCAGTGTCGTTAAAGGGGACGTATTATGCCACCAGGTGTGAGTTTCACAATTGCCATGTGCCTTCTGTCTAGTGACATCACAAGTGGGAATGTCCACCTAGATGTATGCTGACTAGATCAGTTTACCTGTCGGTAGAGTCCACTGGGTATGCTGGTAGACTGGATATGCTGGTATGATCTAGTAATAATACATCTAGGTGGACATTCCCACTTGTGATGTCACTAGACGGTAGTCACGTGGCAATTGTGAAACGGCTTGCAATGGCTAATCACACTCACACCTGGTGGTATAATAAGGGACCTTTAACCTTGAATCATACATCATCCCACCATCATCATCCTCATCACCATCATCATCCTCACCACCATCATAATCATCCTCATCTCCACCATCATCCTCATCACCATTATCCTCACCACCACCCTCATCATCCTCACCACCACCGCCATCCTTATCCTCACCATCATCCTCATCACCACCCCCACCATCATCCTCACCATCATCCTCATCACCACCCCCACCATCATCCTCATCCTCACCACCATCATAATCATCCTCCTCATCCTCACCACCATCATAATCATCCTCCTCACCACCACCACCACCACACTCATCACCACCACCACCACCATAATCCTCATCACCACCACCCTTATCCTCACCACCACCCTCATCCATAATCCTTGCCACCACCATCATCATCACCACCACCGCCATCCTTATCCTCACCATCCTCCTCACCACCACCACCACCCTCCTCCTCCTCCTCCTCCTCCTCACCACCACCCTCCTCTGCCTCCTCCACCATCCCCCTCCTCCTCCACCACCACCATCCTTATCCTCACCATCATCCTCACCACCACCCATCATCATTCTCACCACCACCACCATCCTTATCATCACCACCACCCTCATACTCACTATTATCATCATCATCATCCTCACCACCACCACCACCCTCACCACCACCATTATCCTCACAACCACCACCACCACCCTTATCCTCACCACCACCACCATCCCCTTCCCACTCACTTGTTCCGCAGCACCTGCCACGCCGCCTCGATGTCGGCGTACAGGTTCTTCTCGGACGGCCGGCCGCCGCTCACGCCGTAGCCCGAGTAGTCGTAGGAGAACACGTTGCAGTTGATGCGGGAGCCCAGGCCGATGTAGAAGCTGCACATCTGGCCGAGGTCCACCGCGTTGCCGTGCGAGAAGAGCAGCGTGTAGCGGCTCCCCGGGGCGCAGCGCACGAACATGCAGCACACGCGGTTGCCGCGGCTGCTGCGCGTCGTCGACACCTCCACGGCGTCCAGCTCCCGCTGAGAGTACTGCCAGTCGGCCCGCTCCGTCAGGTGCAGGCTGCTGACCGCCGGCTCCGGGTCCGCCGACGGGTCCGCCGACGCCGCCGCCGCCGCGCCCGGCTCCGTGTGCAGCGAGTAGGTGGGCTCCGGCGGCAGGAAGGCCAGCTTGGCGGCGATGCGGCCCGGGCACGGCGGGCAGCAGAAGAGCCAACACAGCTCGCCCAGGGAGAACACGTTCATCCTGCCCGCGGCGGACCTATTTGTTGTTGTTGTTGTTGATTGTGTTGTTGTTGTTGTTGTTGATTGTGTTGTTCTGTTGTGTTGTTGTTGTTCTGGTCTTCCGGTTTTGTGCGGAGGCTCCGCGCGGCGGGAAGAGGAGGCTGGGTGGCGGGATGAAGAGGAGGAGGAGGAGGCCGCTACTACACACTCCAGCTCATCACAGAACACCTCCGAGATACTGGAGTACTGCACCCGTCAACATGAAGCCGCAAGCAACCGTCGCCGACTCATCATCATAATAATAATAATAATAATAACGATAATAATAATATTAATATTAATAATAATAATTACAATAGTAATCCGTCCAGCGAGTGTTATTAGTTGTCTAAGCTAGTAGCAGCACCCTGCGAGCGGCCATGTCTGAAGACCCACCCTTATATAGCACTTCCGGGGAAACCGGATATCCGGTTCCGCTCGAATAGTGGTTTGAGGTCTTGATCTGACGTCACGAACTGACCTGTTGTTGTTATTATTATTATCATCATTGTTGTTATTATATTATATAATATTATTATAATAATTATTATTGTTGTTGTTGTTGTTATTATTGTTGTTATTATTATTAATATTATTGTTATTATTATTATTATTATTGTTGTTATTATTATTATTGTTATTATTATTACTATTGTTGTTATTATTGTTGTTGTTTTATTATTGTTGTTGTATTATTATTATTATTGTTGTTGTTATTATATTATTATTATTGTTATTATTATATTAATATATTTGTACCTATATTTTTATACTTCTCTAGACTTACTGTAAATTATTACAGTATTTTATTATTTTATTATTCTACTGTTTATTCCTCTGTTGTTTTATTCTATTGCTATGCAACCTGGCACAAGAATTTCCTTCAGGATCAATAAAGTTCTATCTTATCTTATCTTATTATTATTATTATTATTATTATTATTATTATTATTATTATTATAGGAACAATAAAAATACGACTGATAGCATTTATTTAGACACCGACACAGTGTCCTCATCATTGTAATAATAATAATCATCATCATCATCACCATCATCATAATAACAATAATAATAGTGGTGGTATTTTTTCAATCAAAATATATATTGTTTCCTCATCGACTAATTATTCTTGCAAGAATATGTTGTATGAATATATATTAGAATATTATTATTATATTATTAATTGTAGCATTTTCAAAGGCAAATGTAAGACATACATTTGCCGGTCTACCGTTGGGTTTCGCCATGTTGTCTGCTTAGTGTCATTCATACAAGTTATTATCCTGATATATACCTGTATATACAGTATATATATATATTTGGGAAAATGCCAAACATCATTCTTTTGATTCATGGAAACACAATGATTGATTGATTGGTTGATTGATTGATTGATTGATTTGAAGTCATTTCATTGTAACACACAACTTCAAAGTAAAAAAAAAAGTCTGACACAGTGTTAAGAAACTTGAAGTTGTTCTTTAAGTTGTTGTCTCATTGAAACACACAAACACACATAAAAGCTGATCTCAATGTTGGTCTGGAGAGCAAGCGAAGGCATCTGTGTGCCCGAGCAAAATGAGCACAGATCATTAACCAGAACAAGGTGTTCTTCATCACGTGTGTTGTCGTGTGTATCATCGTTCACAAAGAGGCCGAAGGTCATGCATCGTCACCATTACCTCAGCGTGTTGCACCTCATGTGCTGTTTTCATTCAGCTGATACCGCTTAAAGATATGGGCTTAGATTAATCGCAGACAGGAATTTTGGTGGATGTTCACTTCATTGGTTCTTAGTCACGCCCTAACTTCAGCATCACTTTGTTGAAGGACATCATAATGAAGAAGCCATCTGTAGCAACGGCTCCTGCTACACGCCATGCGAACGTAGCTTCTGATGTATATTTTTATATTTTGACTGTATATTTGTAAATCTGTTAGTTTATTTTTATTATTCTGTTGATTTCCATATTGTTTTATTGTACTGTATTGCTATGCAACCTGGCACAAGAATCTCCTTCGGGATTAATAAAGTTCTATCTTATCTTATCTTATCTTATCTTATCTTATCTTATGTGCTCCTCCAAATGAAATGATAGAGCAAATGGGATGTAGCTAGCATGATAGCACTCTCCAAGTGTGTGTGTGTGTGTGTGTGTGTGTTGATGGCTGGTTTACCCACAGGTGTGCAGCCCCGCCCAGCCCCAGACTCATCAGCCAGGTTCAGGTGAGGTTGCTTAAACCAGCCACCAAACACACACACACACACACACACAGACACACACTCCACACCGTCATTTGCTGTATTTTACACTGAACTTTTCTCGGAAATGTCTGTTTTCTCGCCTTGAAACTCTTGCTAAACGAATGAATTCTATTTGTATATTTTTAAAGTATTCATTGCTTAAAAAAATATGTAAGCACTAATACCTTCCCTAGAACACAACAGTGCTGCAAAAGTTGAAACCAATCACCTTGCAATGATCAAGCTTTCCGCACACACACACACACACACACACAACACACATAGCGACACGCGCACACACACACACCACACACAACATACACATACACACACACACACACACACGCACACGCACACGCACACACGCACTTGCCAAAAGCTAAAACCTCAGCAACTCAACACGGGTCAACATTGAAGATTCTTTACCAAGGAACATTTAAAAAAAAAAGTCTACTTCCTTGCCACCAGCCGCGGATGGTGGCCACATGCCTCTGATAAAACGCCTGGGAGAGAAGAGACGAGAGAGAAGAGAGAGAGAGAGGAAGGCTGGATTTGCATGCCTATCTCAAGCCATTCAGCGATGAAATGGGGCTGGAGACTAAGGCGGGAGGAGACGCTGGCTCAGCTGCAGCCTGGAGGAAGAGAGAGGGGCTCTGGCTATCATGGCTCAGTTTTCTACCCGGCTGAGGAGAGGGGGGACACGTCTTGAAAGACAAGCGTGGTTACATGAGAAACGGACCTTGCCTCGTGTCCATTAATCCCATCTGTTTAGCATTTGAATAAGATAATGGAAAGTTCTATTGTTTCCCCCCGAGCCGAGGGATATTTTTGGCAGTGCGGCACTGCAAGGGCGTTGTGAACACAGCAGCGGTCAGATCCAGAGCTTTACAAGGGCAGGCTGGGCCAGGCACAGTCTGGGGGCACCGCCTCAGCCAACGACTTGGCATTTCCCCGCGCCTCCCTCTACACATCTTCCCGGCTCGTGTCAAAACACACTAATGACCACACTGGGTTCCTTGTGAAGGTAAAAAAAGAAAATTATAATGAAACAAATGCAGATATCAGAGCACAACCTTGCCAACGTCAAACTCCATGAATCTAATTAAAGCAAGCCTCTTACTGCGTTGCTCAGCAACTTATTTAAATGTTAAATCCGACATGGCTACGGTCCAGCGCATGCAAACAGTTTATTGGCGGCTTCCGTCTTATTTGTCGTGTTATCGTTCAGGCTCAAAAGAAAAGAAAACTTGCCAGTTGCAGTTAAGAGTGACTTTTAATAACAGGGCCATTTTGCCAGTGTGCTAACTGTGCCCATAGCGCATGCAGCAACTGCTTTTTTACCTGTCACTCCCAGTGACTCAGAATGAAACGGGGGCCAATTTAAGAGAAAATATGACAAAGGCACGAGTCAAAGGTAGGAATTAGCGAGCTGGACACGTCAAAGGAGGTGCCACCTCCTCATCAGTAGTAACACGTTTCTATGATTTAGGAATTCCCGTGCGGCCCCATCCAGCCGCCACAGATGGTTGGAGAGCCAGAGGAGCCTTCAAACAAGACGTTGCATAACTCGCTGGTTACTGGCTGAGGGACAGGCACAGGAGTTGAGCTCAAATCTAATGGGTGGAAACCCTGCCCTCCCAAATCCTTCCTCTCGTCTCTCTCCTCTCTCTCTCTCTGCCTCTCCTCTCCTCTCTCTCCTCTCTCTCGTCTCTCATCCTACTCTCTGCCTCTACTGTCCTCCTCTCTCTCTCTCTCGTGCATTGCCTCTCTCTCCTCTCTCCCTCCTCCTCTCTCTCTTACCTCTCTCTTCTGCTTGCTATCCATCTAGTGTCCTTCTTTATCTCTTTCTTTTCATCTCATCTCTCTCTATCCCTCTATTCTTTGCCTCTTCCCTCACTTTCATCTCCCTCTCTCCCCTTTGCCCCCCCCCCCCCCCCTTCCTCCCCTTTCCCCCTCTCTCTCTCTCTCTCTCTCTCTCTCTCTCTCTCTCTCTCCCTCCTCTATCTCTGGCAGGAGGTCACGGCTTATCTTCACCTCCGGCCCCGAGGGTCATGGGATGATGGAGATGATGACGGTGATGGTGTGGCTGGCAGAGAGAGCTAGCCTGGGCCGGCGCTGTCTCAGTTCAGTGTTTTAGCCAGCGAGCTGGGGAGCTGATCATTAGCACAGCGGCCCCCGGGGGAAGCCCTCGATCTACGGTCTGGAGAGAGGGAGGGGGGGTGTTATGTTTTTGCAAGATGACGCCCAGCCAAGGAGCTTCCCAGGCTGGACGGAGCTCCCAGTGTAACACACACACACACACACACAAACACACACACAGAAACACAACAAACACGCTGTGACTCTGTGTTTTCTCAGGGGCTCGGGCCGAACGGCTGACGTCGCTGGCGTCGCGACAAGGTCACCACGGAGACGACGGCAAATCCCCGTCTCAGATATCTGCGTGTGCGAGAACAGACGGACTTGCTGGCCGGCGCTGCTGGAACAAAACATTCCAGCGGCCTATTTTAAACATCATCCTCGCGCCTAAAACAAACCTTGGAGGGTTCCTGCGTAGACACAACAGTGGCACTAGTCATGTAAATGGTAAATGGATTGCATTTATATCGCGCTATTATCCAAAGTGCTTCACGGTATTGCCTCACATTCACCCATTCATACGCCGACGGCGGTGTCAACCATTGCAAGGCGACAACCAAGCAACCAGCCACCAAACACACACACTCCCACAATCATATAAAACATGAGAAAAAGTAAAAACACAATTTTAATTTCGGTAAAATAATGTAGAATGTATATCTGCCAGCAGTGGGAACTCCCACTAGAGCCGACACATTAAAAATAAAGCTGTCAAGACATATGTTCTCTCTCTGCTCCAAATGGACTGATTTTTGGAGAGTCTGCCAAATGTATTTCGCTAACTGCTATTTTTGGGAACTCTGTCTCCTTAAAGAATGTTCACATTTTGGCATTCACCTCTTTGCTTGTGAGACATTGTCTGTTATAGCGCTGGATGTGTGTTATAAATGTTTTAAAAGTCCCCCCTTATTTCCCAGTGGTTAAGAGATGTTGTTTATTAAGCTTGAGAAACATAAATAACTAAAAGACGCTTTGAGAGGTTGCACAGATGAGTTATTTCACAAATAGCAGCCAGGAGTCATCGACTCCTCCAAGTTGTGCCTGACTCCTCCTCGCTGTGTTGTGGATGTAAACACTTCTATGCGACGCTTTACGGGAGTAATGTATGGCTGTGGGTGTACGGCTGTCTCTGTTTATTCTATTATTTATTTAATGGTTTCTTGTTCTTCCGCGTGTTCATTTGTTACAATTCCATGTGGAATCTTTGCTTATTCATGAATGTAAAATTGCGACTCGCTTCTTGGTGATATTGTTATTCCTGCTTTTCCGTCTTAAATTATTGGCAAGAAAATCAAAAACTCAAAAGAAACTGTCTGCCCTCCTCCCGAAATGCAAATACAATTATTATCCTTCAGCATTCTAAAGTAACCTTTATGAAAATAAAAATAAAAAAACATCATTTTGACAGCCAACTCCGAGAAAACACTGCAACAAGTCAACCATAAAATAGACAATCTGCCCCCACTGTTATTCTGTGAGTTGTGTTTGTTACACTGAGTCTGGGTTTTCGGTGGCTGTGTGCTGTCTGTCTGTTCTTGTATTTGTCTGTCCCTGTGCACATGTGTTCCTGCAGTTAAACCTTCGTCAACATCCTTCTCCTCCTCCTCCTCCTCCTTGTCCTCCTCCTCATCATCATCATCATCATCATCATCCTCACGTCCTCTCTCTGTCCTTATGTCCGCGCAGTCGAGGAGATAAATTGCAATGCATCCTTCCAACACACCAGAGCCTAATCCAGACTAAATCTGCTTTCTAAAATGGCGCCAGGAGCCAGTTACGAATAGAACACGGCTGACTTGACCTGATTTAGTTCACGCAAAGTCAAAAACACTCAAAGTAAAAGTTAGAGTTCAAAGACCAGCATTTACATTTACATTTACTTTTACAATAAATACATCTGTCACAAGAGAGACTGCAATATATCGCTGTGGTACATAAAGACAAGAATAGAACAGTTTTCAAGCATTCATAATTACAAGGTTAATAGAACAAGATTCATAATTGCTAGGTAGCCTGCATAATAGCTGGGATAAGAGCAGACGTGTCATTCTGAGTGCAGCACCAACATCTGCAGAGTGCAGAGTCCAGGTGAACTCTGAACAGGTGAGTCTTGAGTCTCTTGTGGAAGCTGGTGGCCTTTTCAGAACACAGAGCCATCCATAAATTATGCATAAAAAACCTACGCTTCTTTCAAAGAGGCAGAGTTGGCTGTTGGGGTTTTTTTTTTTTACAAAGAAGTTCTTTGTAACGGACAACAGGTCTCTCTATCAAGAGTGCAAAGGAACAGAGGACCAACACACAATTTCAGACCATTTTCTAAAACAACATATTACACTACACAGCAAAAAAAATTAAAAAATTAAAAAAACAGCGCGTCTGCAGTTGTTGAAAGTTCAATTTACGATGCATTTTCCCTCTCGGGAGAATCCTTAGCATGTGGTTGGAGGTTGTGAGGTAAATCAATAAATCTTTGCGCACAGAGGCATGCAGTCTCCTAGGATACCTCCATGCCTTGGTGTTCAATCACACGTGGACATGCAGGAGGCTTACGCACACACATCCACGCACCGAGACACCGAACATACGCTAAAACGCAGCTCGAGGTGCCGTCTCACAAGCATATCTCCTTTAATACCGGATGTGCAGCCATCAGGCCACCTATAAAGCAACCACAGCTGTAACCTAAGTGTACTAAAAGCCTTGCCAGCCACCTGCCCGAGAAATACGTACAAATACATATTCCGGAACAATGTGTGTGATGCTCTTTATGTTGCTCTTAATTGTTGCTTACAGCTGTGGCTGAAATGAAAAAAATGAAAAACTGTGTTTCCTTTGCCAACGGTTCCAAGCGGTGTGGAGCCGGATGCTCGCTTCTTATCCATCCCTTCCCCCGTGGTTTACACACCGTTCACACAGGCCAAGCGTGTGGTTCGGATGTGAAAGTGGATTAGTGACCGGTTCGATGTTGTATCATGACTAGAATCGCACGCCTGCCCAGCTACTTATGCAGGCAACTTGGCAATTATGAAACTCGTTCTATTCGTCTCGTAAATATGAATGCTCCAAAAACATCTCTATTCTTATCTTCAGGTACCACAGTGATATATTGCTGCCTCTCCTTCAACAAATGTACTCTTTGTAAGTCGCTTTGGATAAAAGCGTCTGCCAAATGCCCTAAATGTAAATGTAAATGTAAATGTTCGACTGGATCACACTTTGGGTGTTGCAGACCCTTTGCACTTTGCAGTGGGAAAGTCATGGGAAAGACATGGGAAAACAATGGTCAATACACATACAGGATGTGCAGTGAAATGAAAAAGTGGCGATGCCCAGCGGAATGTGCCACAGAACAACACAAACATAGATAGGTTGGCGTCGTATATTGAATCTCTCAGTCGTTTGAATTGTTGCTCGCATATAGAAAGGATGTTGGATTCATCGACCACTACAGAAATTGTAAAAGGATTAAATCTCATCGACTTCTCAACATGTTGGATTAAGTACGTAACGGTGCAAATCAAACTGCAACATTTGAATACGTGGATTGATAAATGGATTGCATTTATATCATCGCTTTCATCCAAAGCACTTTACAGTATTGCCTCACATTCACCCATTCATACACCGACGGCGGTGCCAACCATGCAAGGTAACAACCAACACGTCAGGAGCAGGTAGGGTTAGGTGGTGTCTTGCTCAGGGACACCTCCACACTTAGCTAGGAGGGGGAGGAGCCCCGGGGGATCGAACCAGCAACCTTCCTGTTGCCAGACAACCGCTCTTATACCTCCTGAGCTACTGCTGTCGTGTTGGTATAGGAAGTGGAGACCGTCCCCTCAGCCGTCCAGCCTCAAGATGTATAATAAACTCCCCCCCCTGCGGTGCATCAAGACTCCCGCCTCTCGTTGCCATGGCGCTAGGATGGCAGGCGGCTAACAGTTAGAGAGCTTTTCAGAACGTATTCCGCCGCTGGCTTCATGGAAACAATTATTTCGAATAAATGAAAAAACACAATTCATCAGCTGTAATTATCGCTTCTCACAGTTAAGGACAAGAAAAAAAAAGGAAACAAGAGACTGCTTCCATTTTCTGAGAGTGTTTTTTTTTTGGTTTCGGGCGCCGCTGCGTTAGCTAACCTTTGTAAGTCGTAATTGGTGTCAGTTAGGATGCATTCAGCCTCCCCGCCGTCCCCGGAGATTACCGACAAACAAAGTTGTTTTTTAATGTTGGCTCGGCTCTGAAATAAAACGAATTCAAAGGTGACCGATTTAAATTCCGCACATTAAAGATGTAAATTCAATCAATCAAATAGATGGATTTAATTAAAAAGTGTAATCACACCAACAGCCTATGAATAACTAAGTATACCATATGTGTGTGTGTATATATACGTACAGTATATGTCTGTTGTGTGTGTGTGTGTGTGTGTGTGTGTGTGTGTGTTTCATGCAGAGAGTGACGCAGTTTCTTTTTGGAGGAATAATGTTGTTTCCATGTCTCTGTATCCCGACTCTCAATCTCGCATTAAAATATTCGAATATCTCTCCGCGGTGTTCCTCTGAGTCGTATTAGCGGCAGCGGGAGGTCGTTTCTGGAAGCAGTTTGCTCGCGTGTTCAGATAGATGCAGCTTTTTACAGCACGCCGGGCCAATAGGCCTTTTTCCCGGATGGAGAGAAATCTAATCCAGTCTCTCCGGGTTAAAAACAACAACAAAAAAACTCCTCAGATGAAGTGAACAGCGAACAGGCCCCTTGTAGTACTTCCCGTGCAAGTCGGCTACGGATGCAATTACTTTCCCGGTGTAATGTGACAGCGGAGGCCGTAAACGATTGAATTCATTTTCGTGTTGGCGTGATGGAAAGCTACGTTTGATAGTTCTCTCGCGGTGTGTGTCTGCAGAATCCATTCCATTGTCCGATCTCTTCTCCGTGTGTGTGTGCCGTGTTGTGCGTGTGTGTGGTGTGTGTGTGTGTGTGTGTGTGTGTGTGTGTGTATCAGAGATCTAATGACGCCGTTGATGCCTCCGTATCTGTGTGAGTGTGTCTGGGGCCCAATCTGGTAAAAAAAACCAACAAACCCGCGTTACTTTATAGGAAGACATTTCCTCGCGCTTCTGTACACAAAGGAAGGTTGAAGTTTTTCTCGTGCAGGGATATATTTTACAAGTCAGGGGATGAATTTGTTACAAGTTGAAAACTAAAAAAACCACCCTAAACAATAACACAATTACTCAAGCGGCGAATAATCTGATATTCTATCAAGTAGTTTGTGTTTTGCTGCACGGGGGGAGGAAGGAACAAAAATAATGAAAATAACAAGTGAGTTCCTGCAGTCGAAGCTTCAGACATCATTTCCTCATCGCAGACGAGCGAGGGGAGTGACTGGTGGACCGTGACAGGAAGGCTCAAAAGCAAACAGAATAAAAATGTTGTTTTCGAAACGTAAAAAAAAAAAACCCTTTATTTGAGGACACCGCTGGGAAGTCTGGATGGGAGCTCCATCATCAGACCCCTCTGCCCCCGACGCTGGGAAGATTAATGTTACATTTAGTTTGGAAGACATTATTAGCAGAATCAAAATGTCAGAACACTGTAAATGTCACCTTGAGTTTAAAATCCAGGCCTAAATCGTGCTTAATTACCTGCAGTTAAACAGCAGACCTTTATGATCAACAATGAATTATCCCATGACCTCGTCGTATTATTAAAGTAAAACGTTTAATTACAATATCTGCCATTTGATGGATGCTTTTAAAGGTCCCCTATTACGCCACCAGGTGTGTGAGTGTGATTGGCCATCGCGAAGCCGTTTCACAATTGCCATGTGACTACCGTCTAGTGACATCACAAGTGGGAATGTCCACCTAGATGTATGCTGACTAGATCAGTTTACCTGTCGGTACAGTACAGTACAGTCCACTGGGTAAGGCTGGTAGGCTGATCTAGTCATCATACATCTAGGTGGACATTCCCACTTGTGATGTCACTAGACGGTAGTCACGTGGCAATTGTGAAACGGCTCGCGATGGCGAATCACACTCACACCTGGTGGCGTAATATGTCCCCTTTAACACTCACAGTTACACATTTTCGTTGCTATGGAAACGGATCCATTTTTTGCCAGTCCACCAGTTGAGCTGACGGACGAGAGCAAAGGACCATTTTTAACCAAATGCGCCGCGTTAACCGAACCAAACACGTCACCCCGTATCCACACACCCATCTTACCAACAAACTACGTCGTGGAACAGCAGCGAGTAAATTAGTTCGCGCAGCAATAGTGCAAAGGTTCAAGTTCAGTTGATCTCGGTTTGTACCAAAGTTCCGTACAGACCACTTGACAGTACAAGTGCACACAGACGACACGACACACGGCGTCAAAATTAGGGATGCACTAAAAAACAGGAAATAAAGTAAGTACCACAAAAGAAAAAGCCAGAAACAATAACCCAGGGAATGACGCGCATACCAAAACAATGTGTTGAGCGCCGTAGGCAAGTGGATAAAAAAAAAAGTATGTTTTTGGTCTATTTAAAAAAATAAATAAACCCACCAATCTAGATTGTTCCGAAGGGCGGGCGAGCGCACGATGCGACAGAGCGAAGCCAGCTGTCTCCAGTGGTTTTCAGGCGAGGCCTTGGGATGTCGAGGAGGCGTTGTTCTGAGGACCTGAGCTACACACATGGTGGTGTGGTAAAGGGGAGGTGAGGTCAGAGAGAAGTAAAAAAGATGGAACAATTTGCCGATGTTGAAAGGGGTCGGAGTGATGTTGTCTCCCTCTTCTTCAGTCGTGGCTAATAGACCGGTTGCAGCGTTTCAAATAACTCGGTAGTCTGAGCCCGGGGGACGGATGTCTGAGAGATACCAAAGTAAAGTGAATTGCAGTAGTCAATTCCGGATGAAATAATGGCGTGAACTAAATTTCTCGCGCTCCTGAGTTGAAAGAAGCCGGCTTTCATTTCATTGCTCCATTCATTTGCTTATCAAACATGAGTTTGCTGTCAAAAAATAAAACCCCAGATTTTTTGGATGCTGCGGGATCATCCGACGCTGCCTGGAAGACAGCCGAGGCCCGTGAGCGCAGATGACTCGGGTCTGATGAGTAACATTTCTGTTTGTGCTTTCATTTAGCCGAAGGAAATGTGTTTTTTTACTTTCTGTTATGCAGGCTTCCTTACTTCTGCTTCAGTGCAGGCTTTCAACAGGCGGTAGATTTGCGTGTCATCAGCGCAGAAACGAAACGAGATATTGAATCTGCTCCTAATGGCTGCGGATTCATGTATCATGAGATGAGAATGCCTTCGATGATCCAGGCTTGGTAAGAAAAACCGGGTAAACAACAATGGGTGCTGATTTGCGTCATACTTTGCACGTATTAATGACACCAAAGATGATGTTCCCCTTTAACAATGTCTTTTCACAATGACACCCATGTTCCCTGTAAAGTACGCCACAGAAGGTCCTTCGATGTTCTGCGACTGTATGTTCTCCTCGGTTCTCTCGTGTATTACATGGAACAGCCATGAGCATCCCCAGAAGGTAATATGTGTAATCCCGTTTCCGTACTCGTGTGTACATTCACGGCTGTGTCGTCTAACCGGCCTCGTTGTGCGCACTCTACCCGAGGCGGGGAATACTGCGGCACTAGAGTATGCAGGAGATTTTGAAGAACAAGGCGGACATGATTGTGAGGTCAAGCCCAGATGTTATATAGACAGGCGAGGCTCTCTGTGATTGGTTGGAGTAGTTGCAGGTTAAAGCCATTGAAAGCGTTGTGAATAATTCAAATGGCATTCAAATTGGTTTCAGGAAAATCCCCACGACCGCCTCTTTCATTTGTTCATTTCCGTGCGGAATATTCCGTGCGCGTCTTGTAATCCCACACACCGGTGATTCACAACAAAAGAAAACGAGCAAATAAAAGGAAGTCATAAAACGCCGCATATTACCAGAATGCATTTGCACTTAGCCAGTTTGCGTGGCCTCATTAGATTCCGCACCACACTCAGACAAGCCAGCACGGAAGACACACATTTCCAATAAGAATTTATTGTCACGAGCACAATTTGTTACACAAAAATAATGGGTCACATTTACACAATTTATACAGGTCTAGAACTCAATGTACAATTAACAGACTAACTACATACCATAATAGTTAAATATGTACTCACATTGCACACAATATCATTAAAACCTACACAAAACATGTACTGTGTAAAAGGAACACGAGTCAACATAAAAATCACATTATTTACAAAAGAAACAAACTTTGATTGGAGGTTTATTATTTTTTTTTTAACAAAAGGATTTCCAAGATCAGTTCAACAATTTCAACAGTTTTTTGTGTTGCCCTGGTACACATTTATACAATCTATTGTGTAAAAGACTCCCCCTCCCCCCCCCCGCTATAAAGTGTTGTTCAGTCTCTGTTAATAGTCGAAAAAAGATAGTTGAAAAGTCATAAAGTCAAGTAGCAAGAGCAACACCAAACACACTAGTAAATACTGCGCTTTGACTGGATGGCGGGCATTCTTCCCTTTTACGCCCCCCCCCTCCCCCATCAGGCTGGTGAGAGAAGCGATTAGCTTAATGAAGTGCACTTTAAGCCTTAGCTTAGCGACTGTATGCAATACACTTTTTGTGTTGTTGTTGTTGTTGTTGTTGTTGTGCGTGCGTTTGTTATACTGTACATGGGCTCCTTCTACACTGTGTGGGACCAGGGGTTATGAGCTAGGAGGAGGAGGAGGAGGATGAGGAGGGTTATAGACATCACAATGATAGTTTTTAGTCACGTTTTTTTGATCGCTTTTGTTTATTGAATTTACAACAGATGGATGGGCCCCCTGGTTGTCACCTCTCTCTCTCTCTCTCTCTCTCTCTCGTTGTGCTGCGTCTTGTTATACTGTACATGGGCTCCTTCTACACTGTGTGGGACCAGGGGTTATGAGCTAGGAGGAGGAGGAGGAGGATGAGGAGGGTTATAGACATCACAATGATAGTTTTTAGTCACGTTTTTTTGATCGCTTTTGTTTATTGAATTTACAACAGATGGATGGACCCCCTGGTTGTCACCTCTCTCTCTCTCTCTCTCTCTCTCTCTCTCTCTCTCTCTCCTCTCTCTCTCCTCTCTCATCTCTCCTCTCTCTCTCTCTCTCTCTCTCTCTCTCTCTCTCTCTCTCTCTCCTCTCTCTCTCTCTCTCTCCTTCCTCTCTCTCTCCTCTCTCTCTCTCTCCTCTCCTCTCTCTCTCTCTCTCTCTCTCTCTCTCTCTCTCTCTCTCTCCTCTCTCGTCTCTCCTCTCTCCCCTCTCTCCCCCCACCCCCCGGCGCGTGTAGTCCGTGTGTAAAGACTTCATTGGTTACACACACACACGATGGGATGATGATGATGCAGAATGGGGTGGGGGGGGGGGTGGATCTGGGCATCTCTCCCCCTCACGCCTCCATGTGAACACACCGCGCTGCCGCCAGCCACACTGCACTAGGTCGGCGCTCACGCAGAATTGCTTTCGGTCGAGTCTCTAACCGAGTTCAGTCGACCCTGACGACAATCTGCAATCCACTGACCGTCATGCCACTTGTGGTGGGGGGGGGGGGGGGGGGGGGGGCGGTGCACGGTTAAGATCGAGTCGTTGCCATTGACAACAGTAGCCGGCATTAGACGAGACATTGAACAACAGGAACGGGATGTCAGGAGTCGGAGCGGGAAAACCGCATCGGTACATTTTTTATCTTTTACCGATGTAAATGGTAAATGGATTGCATTTATATCACACTTTTATCCAAAGTGCTTTACAGTTGCCTCACATTCACCCATTCATACACCGACGGCGGTGTCAACCATGCAAGGTAACAACCAACACGTCAGGAGCAGGTAGGGTTAGGTGGTGTCTTGCTCAGGGACACCTCCACACTTAGCTAGGAGGCGGAGCCCGGGGATCGAACCAGCAACCTTCCTGTTGCCAGACAACCGCTCTTGCCTCCTGAGCGACTGCCGCCCCTGTACGGGCTACGATGTTGCTTTGACAACACTTGTGAATTGAATCTTTTCTTCTTCATCTTCTTCTTCATCTTCTACCGGAATGAGGTACATGCGTTAGCATGAGCTATACATACTGCAGAGTGTTAGCTGGAAGCAAGCTGATGGAGCGCAGTGTGTGTGAGGTGCGCGCACACACACACACACACACACACACACACACACACACACACACACACACACACACACACACACACACACACATTCCGAACGGGCACGCAGGTGCTAATACGTCTTGACACTGAGCGTGCGTGCACATGTGTGTGTGTGTGTGTGTGTGTGTGTTTGCTTTTGCGTGAAAGCGATAAAAATGAAAGTTAGGGGGGGGCGGGGCGTGACAGCAATACACATACACATACACACACACCTCCCGTGTTTTCCGCTTACATCGAGCAAGAGAGAGAGAGAGAGAGAGAGAGAGAGAATGACGGAGAGAGGGGGGGGAGAGCAAAAAATAACAAAACCAGAAACAGACTTTGTGATTTGAAAGGGAGGCGGGTGAGGCAGTGACACAGGGAGGGGAGGAGGGAGGGAGGAGGGGGCGCGGCTACTCGGAGAATGGCGGGAACATGCCAAGGTCAGCAAAGTCCTCGATGTTGTAGTTGGCCGTGCCCTGGGTGGGGTCCCCGGCCATGGGCAGCATGTCCTGCAGGGACACACAGATAAGACGCGGGGTCAGTGGCGGGCCGGCGGGGTTCTGAGGGTCGCTGCCGGGCCCGGTGTGTACCCTGGGCCCCGGCCAAGCACTCAGCGGGCGCGGACATGTGTGTGTGTGTGTGTCGGAGGTTCAGTCCAGCTCGCCACAGGCAGCCCCGGGGCGAGCGAGACCCAGCCCAGCCCGTGTCTGGGAAACGACGACAGCGAGGCTTGGTGTGTTTGTGGAAGCAATGAGAAGAGGAGATAAAGAAAGACAATTTTGGTTTTGAGCCTCTGTCTCGTTTGTAATTCTGTGTGTGTGTGTGTGTGTGTGTGTGTGTGTGTGTGTGTGTGTGTGGTGTGTGTGTGTGTGTGTGTGTGTGTGTGTGTGTGGGTGTGTGTGTGTGTGTGTGCCTGGTGTGTGTGTGTGTGTGTGTGTGTGTGTGTGTGTGTGTGTGTGTGTTTGTGTGTGTGTGTGTGTTGTGTGTGTGTGTGTGTGTGTGTTGTGTGTGTGTGTGTGTGTGTGTGTTGGATGGGTGTGTGTGTGTGTGTGTGTGTGTGTGTGTGTGTGTGTGTGTGTGTGTGTGCGTGTGTGTGTGTGTGTGTGTGTGTGTGTGTGTGTGTGTGTGTGTGTGTGTGTGTGTGTGTGTGTGTGTGTGTGTGTGTGTGTGTGTGTGTGTGTGTGTGTGTGTGTGCGTGTATGTGTGTGTGTGTGTGTGTGTGCTTGTATGTGTGTGTGTGTGTGGCTCTCGCTTGCCCTCTCTCCTCTCCATCTCCATCTCTCTCCCTCTCCTCCTCTCTCTCTCTCTCTCTCTCTCTCTTCTCCTCTCTCTCTCTCTCCCTCTCTCCTCTCTCCTCTCTTCTCTCTCCTCTTCTCCTCTCTCTCTCTCTCTCTCTCCCTCTCTCCTCCTCTCTCTCCCCTCCTCTCCTATATCTCTCTTTCCTGTCTCTGTCTTCCCACACCCACACACACACACACACTCCGAGGATGAGATGATGGCATAGAATGGGGGTGGGGGGGGGGTGGACTGGGCACTCTCCCCCCTCACGGCCTCCATGTGAAACACAACAACCTAGCGTGCTGCGCCGCAAGCACACTGCACTAACGGATCGGCGCGGCCACAGCAGAATGCTTCGGTCGAGTCCAACCAGGTTCAGCGCG
>PIJE02000965.1:65000-92500 GCA_002895965.2 Coryphaenoides rupestris | reverse complement strand
GTGTGTGTGTGCGTATGGCATTCCTGGGTGCAGCAGAATGCTAGTATTACTGCTCATTAGGATCATAACAACAGGGCCGGGAGTCTGGGCCCCGCACTGGCTGGCATGACTGTGGTGGCATTGTGCCTTATGTCAAGAACACACGTGGGCTGCAGTGTTTGCGCACAACACACACACACTCTCACGTGTACACACACACACACACACACACACACACACAGTTACGTAGGCACACAGAAACATGCATGTGTGCACACGCAGTTGTGCCACGTCGCCCCCACACAAACACTTGAGTAGACACACAACACACACACACACACACACTTGAGTAGTCATACAACACATACACTCACACACAATTGTTATTCCCTTTGTACTGGATGCTGGCGTGGGAGAGGACCCGGGGGGGGGGTTTGACAAAGCCGCAGATCATGGATGGGTGTGATAGAGAGTTAGTCGGTGAGTGGGGTGTGAGAGTGAGAGATTAGGTACCAAGCAAACATATCCTGACACATAGTGTGGTGCTGTGTGTGTGTGTGTGTGTGTGTGTGTGTGTGTGTAGTGTGAGTGTGTGCGTGTGCGTGCATGTGTGTGTGTGTGTGTGTAATGTCCTTTCTTTATTGTGTGCGTGTATGTGTCTGTCGTGTGTCTGTAACGTGTGTGTGTGTGTGTGTGGCTGAACTATAACGCTCCTCACGTTATTAGAGGGGGTTTGTTATAGTTCTTTGTAGTTACGTCTGTGGGGGTTTACTCATCAAGTCTTATAGACACGGTTGATAGACTTATTTAGCTGTGTATATGAATGATTAAATTCAGGAAGGTAAAGTGACCAACCATCTTGCTGTAGTATACATACTTAATTACATTTACATTTAGGGCATTTGGCAGACGCTTTTATCCAAAGCGACGAAAGTGAAGGAGACAGCAATATATCACCGTGGTACATAAAGATGAGCATAGAGCAGGTTTCAAGCATTCATAGTTACGAGGTTAATAGAACGAGTTTCATAATTGATAAGTTGCCTGCATAATATCTGGGATAAGAGCAGACCCAGAACCCGCTGGAGAGATTATATATCTCGTCTGGCCTGGGAACGCCTCGGGATCCCCCAGGAGGAACTAGAGAGTGTGGCTGGGGAGAAGGAAGCCTGGGGGGCCCTGCTTAGCCGGCTGCCACCGCGACCCGACCCCGGAGTTTCATAATTGCTAAGTTGCCTGCATAATATCTGGGATAAGAGCAGACGTGCCATTCTGAGCACATCACCAACATCTAAGAACATACAATATGCTAAATAATGCTAAGTACTGTTAATAATGCCAAGACGTACAAACACGCAAGTTAGTGCTAGGGTTCGGAGAGGGAAGGCGGGGCTGGGGGGCGGGGGTGTTATGCAGAGTCCAGGTGAACTCTGTTAAGCATCACATTAGATGCTGACGCAGTTGGGATACACGTGGCGATCCCGGGAATACTGGGAAGGCCGGCCTGCAGTGTTTGTTTTTATTTGTTTTTGCTTCTTTTATAGTTTGTTGTTGTTCTTAAGCTTGTTCAGCACTTTGGTCTCAGTGCGGTTGTGCTATATAAATAAAGTTTGACTTGACTTGACTTGACACACACGTGGCGGTATCATGCCCGTTCGGTGTGAAGCAGCAAAGGGCAGCATCATGAGGGATGTCCTTTAGAGGCCATATTGCGGGATCCCTGTAGAAACGCGGGCTACAGGCTTCTACACGCACAGAAAGAATAAAATAGGAGGCACGGGTTCAAATAAAATGTTCCCGTCCTCCCCTCTGGCGGATCCGTCGGAAAGCACTTGCCGATGTTTCTTTTCCGACATGGAGGACGGACAATAAATCCCTTTAAATCATTTTTCTTTTTTTCCCGAATGACTGGCACGGACCGCGCTCGCGTTTCATGCGCTGCCAGTAATGACGACGCGAGGGCAATCTATCAAACCCTCCGGCGGGCGCGATGCTGACCACGGCCGGCTACGTAGCGTAGCATAGCGTAGCGTAGCGGCCATCATCAGGTCCGCAGATGTGCTGAGTGGTGGACGACTTGCAGACAAAGACGACTCTGCGTCTAATGAAGCGATGCCAAGTTAGCACGGGACGCTCCTATTGGCTGGAGGAGCAGTCACACAAAAAGCCTGGTCCTCTCTCACTCTCTCTCTCTCACACACACACACACACACTAATAAACATTTCAAATGAACAAGCCAATGACGTACAAGCGCCACCTCAACTCAATTCAACTCAACACAGACACACACACGCCACACATGCACACACACACACACACACACCATATGCCCATGTGCTTGCAGGGCTGTTAAAGGTGCTTATGTGGGTAAAAAAGATGAACAAAAAGTGACTGCCAAGCCCATGAAAGCAAGACAGATTGTTCAGCTGATTGCTCCACGTGGTGCACAGAGACACGCCTGCGGATTGACAATCAACACTCACAGCCCCTTCCACCTCCTTCTCCTCCTCCCCCTCCATCTCCTCTTTCCGCCTCCTCCCCCCCCTTCTCCTCTTCCTCCTCCTTCACCTCCTCCCCTCGTTCTCCTCCTCCACCTCCCCTTCCTTCTCCTCTTCTTCCTCCTTCACCTCCTCCACATCCCCCTCCTTCTCCTCTCCCTCCACCACATGCTCCTTCTCCTCTACCTCCTCTTCCTCCACCTCATCCTTCTCCTCCTCCTCTTCCTCCTCCTCCGCGGGGACGAGGAGGAGGAGGAAGATTGGAGTGTGGGCTGAGCTTGTGTGCGTGTGCCGTTAGCGTGTGCGTGGCGCCGGGGGGGGTCGTGCCGCGCTGTCAGCTAGCGAGACAATGCCTTGCCTGACGGCGCTTTGACGCGCGGTCGGGAAAATGAGACGGTGCGCGACGCTCCTCACTCGTCACTCCGCGGCACAAAGCGGGCTCCCGCGGCGAGGCTGCTGCTGTCCGAGCCCGGCCGAGGGCCCTCTATTCACGGCCGAGTGTGGCGTGGGAGCCATTAACTCGCCGTGGGGGCCGCCTATTAGTCGTGACAATGGGGATGTGCTTGAGTGATACGCATGAGGCTCCCTGACGCTCATAATGGCCAACCATTGTACCATTGTCTGGCTTTGTAATTACCTCTCGTGTTTGCTCGCACAATCTTACAATTTGTACTTTCTGTGCAGAGCAGTAGTTTCTTTATTTTAGTTTCTTGTTGTTGTTGTTTTTTTTAAGTTAAACTGACATGAGCACCGCGGCCGTTGCAACACCGGCGTCACCCAAGACGCCCCGACAACATCCCGGGAGTCACACGTGTCTTTGCCTGCCCGGCGGTTTGGAGTCGGTCCCGGAGCCGGGGGTGGGGGGGATGTGTGGTACGCGCCGTGTGAGTGGGGTAATTGGGCCGGGCTGTCAATCAAAAGGCGTCCAAATGAGATTCGCCGGAGATAATGCGGCGGTGGTTGTGGTTCAAGGCTCGTGGCCCGCACCCACTCACCCCGCTAACCCCGCGGTGTCATTAGGAAGGGCGGATGGAACAATGCTATTGTACTGTACGCAGAACGAGGCACGCGTACACTTTGTTTGGTTGTAGTTTTGTTTTGGCTGTGGGTGGGTTGGGTGGTCGGACGTCATTCAGAGGATCGCAGGTTCGACGCCCACGCCCAACGGCACAGCTTTAATAGGGCTGAGAAATCCAGGACTTCTCTGGACTTTGCTAATTGTCACTCAAGGGCACACTCTGAACCAACCGCCTGCCCCAGGTGGGGTCCAGCCTGGCTGACTCTGAACTCTGGTGTCCTCCTGTGTGTGTGTGTGGTGTGTGTGTGTGTGTGTGTGTGTGTGTGTGTGTGTGTGTGTGTGTGTGTGTGTGTGTGTGTGTGTGTGTGTGTGTGTGTGGTGTGTGTGTGTGTGTGTGTGTGTGTGTGTGTGCTCCTGTGTGTGTGTGTTGTGTGTGTGTGTGTGTGTGTGTGTGTGAGGTGTGTGTGTGCATGCGTGCACATGCATGCGTGCGTGTATGTGAATGTAGAGGAGAGATTCAAAGTGCCAATGCAAAATCAGAAATTGCCAAAAAAGCGGTGACTACAATATAAGAGAGCGTTGACTTCACCTTTAAGAATGCGTTTGTCACGTCATCAATAAACAGGTGTTTTGCATTGATCTGCAATGGTGATTGGTCAGGTGCACTCACAGACCACCAATCACTGCGGGGGTCTCTTACCGAACGCTGTGCTGCGGTTGGTCAGGCCCGAGTAGGCGTTGCCGCTGGGGGAGGAAGTGGCTGGGGAGGACAGGGGGCTGTAGGACGCCGGGTCGGCCTGGTAGCTGTGTCCCGAGCCGATGCCGAACGGGCTGGACTGGGCCTTATTGGTCTGCAGAGGAGAGGAGAGGAGACACTGCATTAACACACACATTACATTTACATTTCGGGCATTTTACAATTTTATCCAAAGCGACTTACAAAGAGTACATTTGTTGAAGGAGAGACAGCAATATATCACTGTGGTGCATAAAGATAAGAATAGAGCAGGTTTCAAGTATTCATAATTGCTAGGCTAATAGAACTAGTTTAATAATTGCAAGGTTGCCTGCATAATAGCTGGGATAAGAGCAGACGTGCCATTCTGAGTGCTAGTATTATTAGTAATGCCAAGGCGGACAAAAATGCAACTTAGTGCGAGGGTTTAGGTGAAGGCGGTGGGTGGGGGGGGGTGATGCAGAGTCCAGGTGAACTCTGAACTGGTGGGTCTTGAGTCTCTTGCGGAAGCTGAGAAGTGAGTGACTGTCGTCCTGACGTCAGCCGGGAGCTCATTCAACCACAAGACACACACACACACACACACACACACACACACACACACACACACACACACACACACACACACACACACACACACACACACACACACACACACACACACACATACACACACACACACACACACACACACACAGCTCCAAACCGAGCACTCCCTGGCCTGGAAACGACCACTGATCAAATCAGGCCCAGAGTGGTCGCGTGGTCTCTTGTTTGCTTCCTTTGCTCAATCACACTTTGCTGCAAGACTTTCCCAAACAGTCAGGTTGTATGAGTCGATGTTAAGTTAGAAGCCATCCCAACTGGAAATATAGTGACACGCTATCGTGTGTGTGAGTGTGTGCGTGTGTGCGTGCCTGCGTGCGCGTGTGTGTAGTACATGCTTTGGTGGGCCGAGCTAAGGAAGATGGATGAGACTGTTAAGAACCATATGCTGCTGAACACACTGCTGCTCTCTGCAGGCTTTCACACCGCACAAACACACTCTCCAGCACACACACACACACACACACACACACACACACACACACACACACACACACACACACAGGCACACACACAGGCACACACACACAGGCACACACACACAGGCACACACACACTCTCTGACACACTCTCAAACCAAATATAGGACCCACGAGTCCATCCATTGCCTGGCAACTGAAAATGTGAGAGACGGAGCGATGCCCCGGCGCTACCCAGGGAGCCTCGGTGGAGGAGGAGGAGGGGCTTCTATTAGCCAATCAAATGGCAGAGCCTGCTGGCCTAAAGACAGGCGGCAACAGCAGTCAGCTGACCGTCAGGACACCTGCTGCTGTCACATGACCACCACACTATAGGAAGAGCAGGAGAGTGGGGGATAGCAGCGTAGGCCTGTGCTGAGGATAATGTAACGTCCATTGGATGTCTCCGCCAAGGATAGAATGTTTGGAAGTGTGATCATCGGGGTCATCGGTGGGGGCGGGGTCAGGACAGCGTCATGTCCTCGGGAAAAGTTACGTCACCCTTTGCCTCAGGGTTCACACGCCTTAAACATCAAATTCAAGGAACATTCCAAGGACTTTCCAGGCCCAATCCCCAGAAATGCCCTGGGACCCAACAACGGCATAGTCTGATACACGGATTCAGGTTCATTACTGTTTATAGTGAGAACTGGCAGGCTTTACAGAAGCTCACACAGATAACAATTAAAAAGATATATATTCTTATACATATATTCTTGCACAGAATTTCTACATTGAAGCACATAGAATGACCCCTGTCTCCCTCTTAAATTCACAAACTTTCCAGGATTTCAAGGACCCGTGGGAACCCGGCTACCTGCCCATTGATGACGTGGATGTCTCAAACTCTCAACTCACTGGAAGTCGCTTCGGGCAAAAGCATCTGCTAAAAGGCTCCATAAAACTTACGGAACCCCCTTCCCGGAGTTACGGCCAAGACAGAGTCAATGAACGCATGGGGAAATCCCCGCGATATTGAAGAGGGAAAAGGGGAAATGGCTTTTCAGGTAATCATTTCGGAATATTATCTGTAATATATTCAGATTTTCTTATCTTATTGTACCCGAGAGGAAACACGTATGCATAATTGTTTCACTTGTCTGCCGTTTTGGAGTTTTAACACACATCAGAAAAATGGCCTGCATGACCCATCATGCATAAATAACCATAAAGTAATCTACTCTGTCTTCTTTCTGTCAGAGCAACCTTAGTAACCTTAGTATTGTTATTGTTATTGATGCCGATGCCATTGCTGTAACAGCATGGCGCTTATTGTTACAAACCTGCAATCGGGATAAATATAAAGAGTGAAAATGTTATCAGATCGCTGGTTGTGAAACCGACATGCTCCTGTGATCAAATCCGCCCAAATATTCTGTTCACAAACACGGAAACAGAGAAAACACAGCAGAACCACTGCTGCGATAACAAGCGTGTTTATCTGCTGCTGCTCCGTGTGTGCGTGTGTCATCCGAGAGATTGAGAGGCGGATAACTTTGGTCCCCGCAGACGGAATCGGAACAAAATCCAATTTCATCAATAATTTCCCAGATTTTTCCCCTCTGTGTCTCAGTGTCTAAACAATGTGAACTTTTCACTTGTGTCTCCCAGCGAGACGGAGACGTGGCCGCGGCGGGCGAGGTTTCCACATTTTCCACATTCGACATATTTGTGGTGAGGTGTCGTTTACCTCCCAGCTCTTGTGTTTGCGTCCACGAGAGCGGCGGCGGTGGTGGCAGGGTGCGCGGCTGCTGGGAGGGAGCGGTGTGGGCCACACCAATAACATGAGGCTCTGCCTGTTTATTGTGAACTCTTAGAGAGCTTATTTATTGATCAAGTGGACCAGCAACGGACGTCACAAAAAACAACGACAGACCTTGGACGGGCTCGATCACAGCGGGCCAGTCAACAAAAACAACACTTCCGGCAGTAGCTCAGGAGGTAAGAGCGGTTGTCTGGCAACAGGAAGGTTGCTGGTTCGAAGTGTCGAGGTGTCCACCTAACCCTAACTGCTCCTGACGTGTTGGTTGTTACCTTGCATGGTTGACACCACCGTCGGTGTATGAATGGGTGAATGTGAGGCAATACTGTAAAGCGCTTTGGATAAAAGTGCTATATAAATGCAATCTATTTACCATTTACTTCCCACAAACAGCACAACAACACAAACCCCGGTGATGGTCTCTCACCTGTCCGGAGAAGGGGGGTCTGTTTCCTGACCAGGCCACCTGTCCCGGGTTGAGCTGTCTGGAGATCTGCGCGAGGTTCTGATTGGACGAGCCCGACGGTTGGATGTCGTTCACGCCCGGCACGTGGATCACAGAGGAACTGTGATTGGGGCACACACACGCACATGCACACACACACATAAATATTCATCGTATACAAGAAGAAAATAATCTACACACGTCAGAATAGTAATTACCTGATTTCTGATATTGAAACCTCAAAACAATATAGAGAATAGAATAAATATTTGTTTGAGAGCTTCAGTGAGATCCAAACAATATGAAGCAAAAAAAACTGAATCAATGTTTATTCATCTGAGAGTTTTGTGAGGGGAGTCAACTCACGTGACCCTTCGGTAATCAGGTGCAGTTTATTAGGACCCCCCCCCACCTCGCCCGCTCCGTCTGCTGCTCAGCATTATCCTGCGACTCCGGTGAAACTCATTATCCACTGGCAGAAACAATGAGCCGCTGTTTACCCTCCCAGTGATACCGACCAGCCGACAAAAACAAGCAACCAGCACATTCCTTTGGCCGGCTGTTTTGCTCCATGTCCCAGTCTGTCTTGTTATTGTTTGTTTGTGTGTGCGTGTGTGCGTGTGTGTGTGCATGTGTTCCATGTTTTTGTGTTCTAGGTGCAGCTCACTGATCCTGGATTAGGGGGGGGGGGCACCTGTGTGAAGATGGGGGGTGGGCTGGGTCTCTCTCTCTCTCGTCTCTCTCTCTCTCTGTGTGTGTGTACCTGAAGCTCTTCCCGGCGTGCCCCTGCTGGAAGGGGGAGGTCTGGGAGTACAGCTGCTGTCCTCCAGCTGTGGAGGCGGGCACCATCATCTTCTTATCTCCAGCTGCACACGCACAGACACACACACACACACACACACACACACACCACACACACACGCGCACACACACACGTGCAAACAAGCATTCATGCACACACATACACAGTCAGGCGTACACAACACACACACACACACACACACATATACATACAAATACACACACCCACACATACACACACACACATTAAATTACTTGATATTATGTTTTTTTAATCATAGGCCGCTTAAAATCCCAGAAGCATGCATGAGCAGCAGTGTGTCCTGAAGGCTGCGTGTCCAACCACGCACACGCACACGCCTGCCTTCTTCTCGTCAATAAATACTTTTTTTTTAACAATTTTTTGAAGCATCAAAAGTGTGCACATGAAGCTTGTAGCTGTAGGCATGCATTAATATGTAGAAAATATGTCAGTTAGTCAGTCTGTGTGTGTGTGTGTGTGCATGTATATCTCTGTGTGTGTGTGTGCGTGCGTGCGTGTGTGTGTCGTACAGCCAGAGATGCCGGTGTACATCTCGGAGAAGCGAGGGTCTCTCTCCTGGGAGAACAGCGCCTCCGTCTTCTCAATGTTCTTCCCAGTCTCGTGGACGCCGCCCCCCACACTGGTGACTGGCACCTGTGGAGAGAGAGAGAGAGAGAGAGCGAGAGAGAGAGAGAGAGAGAGAGAGAGAGAGAGAGAGAGAGAGAGAGAGAGAGAGAGAGAGGAGAGAGAGAGAGAGAGAGAGAGAGAGAGAGAGAGAGAGGAAAGTGTGTGAGACACAGATGGGGAACACACAGAGAATGTTGGGGTGGGGAGGTGGAGGTGGAGGCTGTTGGGAACAAAACGGAGGCCAGGGATGGAGCACGGTGGGCTCGTGTGTCCCCCCCCCCCCACGCCTACGCTCGCCTCGAGTCGATCCTCCACTTCCACGTTGCGTTCCGTTGCATCAGCCCTTATCGGCATGACAACCCACCTCTCAGGTCGAACGAGAAAAGATTTTTAGATTTAAGAAAAAACTAAAAAGAAAACCCTAATCAAATCAAATCAAAAGCTAAAAGAAAATAGTGAAGTGTTTTTTCATATTATATATATATATATATATATATATATATATATTATATTTTAGTTCATTTTAGTTTAGATAAAAATAAGATTGCAGAGGTGGCTTTAAAGGGGCCCTATTACACCACCAGGTGTGAGCCTGATTAGCCGTTAAAAGCAGTTTCGCAACGGTCATGTGACTGAAATGTAATTTCAATTGTGAGGAAGTGACATCACAAGTGGGAGTGTCCACCAAGATGTATGCCGACTAGCTCAGTTACCAGTTGGTACAGTCCACTGGGTAGGCCGGTAGTCTGATCTGGTCGGCATACATCTATAGGTGGACACTCCGGCTTGTGATGTCAATTTCGAAATGACGTTTTCAGTCACATGACCGTTGCGAAACTGCTTTTAACGGCTCATCAGGCTCACACCTGGTGGTATAATAGGGCCCCTTTAACATGTTCAGCAGGAAAGGGAGGTTGGCGGTTGTGGTTGGTGTTTTGGCACCGCAGGGTACCTGTAGGGTACCTTCTGCAGGTGTTACCTGAGAGAGATCGTAGGCCGTCAGTCCGTCCCGCTGGTGTACCTCCAGCTCCGCCTGCTGCTGCTGCTGGAGCTGCCTGCAGGGAAGCACACACAAGACACGGCGACAAGGAACCGTCAGTAACAGTCTGTTGATGGCATCCAGTGAGTGACACCTCGCCAGGACACCGCAAGAACGGAGATAGTGGTCTATTAGACCACCAAATTGGAAGACTGCAGATATACAGTATATAGGGGGCATACAGGACAGTCCAGTAGTGGTGAGGGTGTTTTAAGATAAGATAAGATAAGATAAGATAGAACTTTATTAATCCCGAAGGAATTGGTTGAGATCAGACTAGAGTGACATCGTATCTGCTGTCAACGCTAATCATGCATTATTTTGCAGCAGCGGCAACAGGCCTTCAGTTTGACCAGCGAGTTACTGAGGTCACACAAACCAAAAACAAAAGCTTTTCACTGGTAAATGGCATTGGAAATACAACACAGGTAGCCTCACACCAGGTGAGGCTAGGATCTATACCAGACCACACTGTACCATCACTGGACATCGAAGGACTGATTACTGAGCATGGTTAGAAGTGTGCAAAAGCCGAAACTTCCATTGACTGGAGGAAGTTGTGCGCTGTTGTGCCCAACCGGGAGGTCATCAGAACCAAGAACCATGACGTCTATAGTTAATGTTTCTGTGACGCGCAACTTCTGGAAATAGAATAATGTGCATAATGTACCACAAAAAAATACAATTTCTCCAATTCATGGAGGCAATAATGTTTGATCTCTTATCCAATAAATTGCCTCCTTTTTCGGAGAGAAGTAATTTATTTATCGCCCGTGTTCTGGCCCATTAGTAGCTTAGCAACTAAACAACGCTCCAGAATTACACCGAGTCCATTCGGCTGCAGTGCAAATTAAACTAATGTACCCACTTATTTCCAAAAGCACTGCAGTCGCTTGGCTGTGTCTTTTGCTTTTAGATGGCTTCTTCCTTGGCTCCCGCTTGGCGACTTAGATCATCCATCACAGTGGAAAGGCATCAGATTTTGCAAAACAACACCGGAGTAACGGGAAGTTACTCCGGTGTCGTTCCTGACGGGTACAAGTTCCTGACGGGTAGCGGGCCTGTTTCCACTGTTAGCCTCGAGCTAGTTCCCTCCGACTGTAATTTGTAACATAAAACACACGCACACGTGTACGTACACACGTGTGTCCACCGTGGTGGCCCTCAACCGCGTGCAATTATTTAATTTTTTCCGTTCTTGCAGAATTCCGACTATTCCGAACATTAAATTCCCAGCGCCGCCCGTCTCTGTCTGCCGTGACAGCACTCACCTGCGTGCGGATACAATAGAGACCGAATGTGGAATGTGTTATTCCTGCCGGAGTGGGCCCCCGGGGGGCCGTCTGCACACGGCAAAGACACGCTGAAGGATATGTTGAGCATTCGGTGCGTGTACTGCTGCTGCCGCCACCGCCGCCGATGGTGCGATGCTAGCTCGGCCTGTTGTTACTGGCTGGCACCTGGACTTGGACTGCGGCAGCAACAACACCACCACCACCACCACCACCACCACCACCACCTCCAACACCACCATCCACCAGCACCACCACCTCCACCACCACCCGCTAGATTTGGTTGCAGGCAGGCGTGTTCGCATTGCGTGTGGACACAGTGGGAGAAGTGTAAGGGGGGGGGGGAGAGAATGTCGTCGCATTGGCCTCTTATTGCTTAAGCCTGACACATGAAAGCACGGGGATTAAGTGTCTTGGTTCTGGAATGGCTTCCATAGCGGGGGGGGCATGGCGTTGTCTGTCTCGCCACCTTGTCAATGGCCATTTGGCCTGTGGATGTCTGTTGGAGAGTGTGTGAGTGAGAGAGAGCGAGAGAGAGAGAGAGAGAGAGACAGACAGACAGCGATAGAGAGACAGAGAAAAAGAGAGATAAAGACAAACAGAGAGATGGAGAGAGAGACAGAGACAGACAGACAGCGATAGAGAGACCGAGAAAAAGAGAGAGAAAGACAAACAGAGAGAGTGAGAGACAGATTGGGGGGGAACTGGGCCGAGTGGACTAACAGACCCATTGTACTATCATCAATTTACAGCTCATCAAATCAGAAAGCTTGGCTCAGCAAGGGCTGGTCCGGGGGTGGAGGGTGGTGGAGGGGGTGGAGATGGGTGGAGGCCGTTTGGCTGCCTGATCCTGGTGTTATGGATTTGGCCTCTGCGTGAGCGGCATCGCTGACGGGGATGAAAACCAGGCATCGAGGAGGCAGCCATTAATGGACAACGATCTGGTAACTGCAGAACTAATTGCAACCACAACAACAGCGACAACAACAAGAATCCAAAATAATAAAACATCCTTTTTATTCTTTGCACCGAACAGGAAGCCATCAGCAGGCTGTGGATTCTCCTCCCCTCCCACCGTCTCCTCCTCCTTCTCCTCCTCCTCCTCCTCCTCCTCCGCACGCTCCCAGTAGGGTAAACAGCATCTAGTCTGGCTCAGGAGCAGTGGGCAATTGGAGGAGCAAAAACAAACGAGGAAGCAAACAGCAGAAGCCCCCCGTTGCAAAGATGGAGTCAGTGGGGAGTGCAGTGACACACAGTGTGTGTGTGCGCAGTGCGTGCCTCTGTGTGTGTGTCTGTGTGTGTATGTGTCATACACACACACACACACACACACACACACATATGCAGGAAGTGATCCACAGAACCCCAGTATTTCCATCTTGCTGGTTCTTCAGAACCCACCTGACCCTATGCTGTCCCCTGATCCACTTTAGCCCACGGAGTTACCGGCTAACGGTACACACACACACGCACGCACACACACACACACACACACACACACACACACACACACACACACACACACACACACACACACACACACACACACACACACACACACACACACACACACACACACACACACACACACACACACACACACACTGTGGTTCCACTGCGACAGAAAACTGAGCAAAGTAAGAAGTGAAATCGGAATAATCCAAAATGCAATGAAATGACCCGCTGGCGGAGAGATAGGGTCGAGTGGTGCTCGCCGTAGATCAAGCTCGGCGCTGTAGCAAACTGCAGCAAGCCGAGAGACGGTCAACTGGTGCAAGGACACTGTAGTGCGTCAACAATCAAGTCACGTTGTTCCAACTTCCTACTGTACGAGGTAATCGGCTGCGATGTACAGCCGCAATTCACCATTGATGTGTTCACACTGTCACACGGTCCGATCGCCAAGTGAGTGCTCACTCACACCACATGTAAATAAAACGGCCCGTCGGAACCCGTCCCTGTTCTGGCTGTTGACAACTGTGTGAAATAAAGATGTATTTAAAAGCTCCTTGTTTGAGTCTGAAGAAGTTTGTTACTAACCATGACATGCGTTTCTCTCATTCATATCGGTGGTGATATGAGGAGGAGGAGGAAACATCAGAGGCACGTATGCTTCTGCCACACCTCGACCAACCTCCTTATTTCATTGTGTTGCCATGTCGCTTTCAGACGCTGTGTTTGCCACTCGACTCGTGGCTCTGCTTCAACTGTGTGAGGTCAAAAATCGGGTCAAACACGGGCTCAAATGGTACAGTGTATGTATGCCTGACTTTAGAAATCAACCATCCATCAATCCATCCATCCACATGCAGGGTTAATTTATAATAAAGTTAAAGGCACCGTCTGTCCAAAACACTGACCCATCTATCCAATCGGCATATCGGCTAGTAGCCACCAGTGGTGTGCTTTTATTGTGCGGCGATCATGACAGTGTGTGCGCTAGCTAGCCAGTGTGTTTAAGTATGTATCAGAGCAGTGTTGTGTTGTTGTGTTGTGAGTGGCTGCTGGGAGCCTGGGGAGCTGGTGAGGGAGGGTGGAGAGAGAGTGGGCTCCATATATCTGCCGCCTGCTGATGAATGAAGTTCCATTTCTTTTAACTACGGCCTCATAAATCTCGCCCCGGCGTTGCCTCCGCTAATACCGGGTACCTGTGGCTCCCGCCTCGGCCGTGCAGCGCATGCCGACAAGTGATGCGTGCATTTATGCACACGTGACGCGATAAAACACTGGGAGAGTGAGAGAGTGAGTGAGAGAGAGAGAGAGATAAGGGGACATAGAAGTACAAAAACACACATGTAGTACAAGGCACACGCACATGGTTTATGGAGATGAGAATGTTTAGACAGCAGTGTGACGCTCTCTGGTCTCCTTGACGCATGGTGCCGCCACAGAGCGGATACTAAGGAAACCCCGCCCCACCCCCCACCACAAATCCAACAACGCCTCATTAACTATACAAACACCGAGAGATGTTGCCGATGACGGACAGGCCGAGGGAGATGGAGACAGAACAGAGAGAGATTTCCCTCTCTCTCTCTCTCTCTCTCTCTCTCTCTCTCTCTCTCTCTCTCTCTCTCTCTCTCTCTCTCTCTCTCTCTCTCTCTCTCTCTCTCTCTCTCTCTCTCTCTCTCTCCCTCTCTCTGTGTGATGATATGAGTTACTGACGTGCACTAATTTATGAGGCCGTAGTTAAAAGAAATGGAACTTCATTCATCAGCAGGCGGCAGATATATGGAGCCCACTCTCTCTCCACCCTCCCTCACCAGCTCCCCAGGCTCCCAGCAGCCACTCACAACACAACAACACAACACTGCTCTGATACATACTTAAACACACTGGCTAGCTAGCGCACACACTGTCATGATCGCCGCACAATAAAAGCACACCACTGGTGGCTACTAGCCGATATGCCGATTGGATAGATGGGTCAGTGTTTTGGACAGACGGTGCCTTTAACTTTATTATAAATTAACCCTGCATGTGGATGGATGGATTGATGGATGGTTGATTTCTAAAGTCAGGCATACATACACTGTACCATTTCAGCCCGTGTTTGGCCCGATTTTTGACCTCACACAGTTGAAGCAGAGCCACGAGTTGAGTGGCAAACACAGCGTCTGAAAGCGACATGGCAACACAATGAAATAAGGAGGTTGGTCGAGGTGTGGCAGAAGCATACGTGCCTCTGATGTTTCCTCCTCCTCCTCATATCACCACCGATATGAACGAGAGAAACGCATGTCATGAGTCCATGACATGGTTAGTAACAAACTTCTTCAGACTCAAACAAGGAGCTTTTAAATACATCTTTATTTCACACAGTTGTCAACAGTCAGAACAGGGACGGGTTCCGACGGGCCGTTTTATTTACATGCGGTGTGAGTGAGCACTCAGGACGTGGCTTGGCGATCGGACCGTGTGACAGTGTGAACACATCGATGGTGAATTGCGGCTGTACATCGCAGCCGATTACCTCGTACAGTAGGAAGTTGGAACAACGTGACTTGATTGTTGACGCACTACAGTGTCCTTGCACCAGTTGACCGTCTCTCGGCTTGCTGCAGTTTGCTACAGCGCCAAGCTTGATCTACGGCGAGCACCACTCGACTTTATCTCTCCGCCAGCGGGTCATTTCATTGCATTTTGGATTATTCCCGATTTCACTTCTTACTTTGCTCAGTTTTCTGTCGCAGTGGAACCACAGTGTGTGTGTGTGTGTGTGTGTGTGTGTGTGTGCGTGCGTGTGTGTGTGTACCGTTAGCCGGTAACTCCGTGGGCTAAAGTGGATCAGGGGACAGCATAGGGTCAGGTGGGTTCTGAAGAACCAGCAAGATGGAAATACTGGGGTTCTGTGGATCACTTCCTGCATATGTGTGTGTGTGTGTGTGTGTGTGTGTGTATGACACATACACACAAAGACACACACACAGAGACACGCACTGCGCACACACACACTGTGTGTCACTGCACTCCCCACTGACTCCATCTTTGCAACGGCCTCATAAATCTCGCCCCGGCGTTGCCTCCGCTAATACCGGGTACCTGTGGCTCCCGCCTCGGCCGTGCAGCGCATGCCGACAAGTGATGCGTGCATTTATGCACACGTGACGCGATAAAACACTGGGAGAGTGAGAGAGTGAGTGAGAGAGAGAGAGAGATAAGGGGACATAGAAGTACAAAAACACACATGTAGTACAAGGCACACACCCGCACACGCACATGGTTTATGGAGATGAGAATGTTTAGACAGCAGTGTGACGCTCTCTGGTCTCCTTGACGCATGGTGCCGCCACAGAGCGGATACTAAGGAAACCCCGCCCCACCCCCCACCACAAATCCAACAACGCCTCATTAACTATACAAACACCGAGAGATGTTGCCGATGACGGACAGGCCGAGGGAGATGGAGACAGATATCATCACACAGAGAGAGGGAGAGAGACAGAGACACAGAGACAGAGAGAGAGAGAGAGAGAGAGAGAGAGAGAGAGAGAGAGAGAGAGAGAGAGAGAGAGAGAGAGAGAGAGAGGATACGAACACACAATCTGCCAATATCCATTTCCAATCTATGGTGAATCTGTGGTGTTTACAGGACTGCTGGAGTGTGGGAATCAATAGGATTGCAGAGGAGATAAGGGAGGGATGGATAAGGGGTCTCTCTCTCAATCCCTCTCACCCTCTCTCCCTCCCTCTCTCCTTCTCTCTACCTCTCTCCCCCTCTCTCTCTCCACAGGGGCACCACTGCCCCCTGCTGCCTGCCTGTCTGCCTGCCGGCGGTGCCAGTGTTGCTGTGTGAGGGAGGGAGAGCGGGAGGGAGGGAGCAATGTACTGTCAAATTAAATATTACATCGGGGTTTCACTCAGTTCCCGTCCGCCATTACTTAGCATGGAAACCACTTTGACAATGAATGAACGTCCCGTGTGCGGTGAATGACGTTAAATGTCCATAGGATGCGATTCCTCTTCTAGTGGCTTCAAGGTTGGGTTAAATGAATTCATCATCACAACGCAGGCTTTCTCAATGCAGGGTTGTTGTGCCTTTATTCGGCCTTGCCTTCTGAGCAAAAGGTATTCAATCTCAAAAATGCAAATGATATTATTCACAGCAATATTCCGGGATCTCTGCATAAAACTATACACCAGTCGCGTTGTGCCCGTTTGAAACGTGCCTGTCGGGAGCGGCCGATCAACACTGCATTTCTTCGGGTCCACAGCAATACACCGGGCGATGCGTGAAGTCGGATGAACGGTTGACGAGAGAATCGAAGGGAAGACCCACACATTTCTCTTCATACACACTTTTCAAACTGTGCGCTTTTTAAGCAGCATCCTAATGCCATATCACAATACCGTAGTATCACACAATATGGCGGCATATTACGCTGACACAATGCCAACCCACGTCTCGCCAACCAATACTATTGAGTTCCCTGCCTGGTTAGGGGTCCATGGATTTCACTTGGCACCTTGTTAACAGCCCGCGGATCAATAAAGGTAGGTCAATATTAGACGAGGCACCATGTGGAGCGAGCCAGGGCGTCAGGACAGGGGCTCTCTTCACGAGGTGGGGACAGAGTAAATATTAGTTCCCGGGCGAGGAGAGAGGCAGCAGTGTGGTACTACCGGACATACTCATGGAAGTCACAAGAGTGTGTGTGTGTGTGTGTGTGTGTGTGTGTGTGTGTGTGTTACTGTGCTGTGCTGCAGCCTGTGTCCACGTTGCTTCTTGTGTGAATTGGAGTGCCCAGATGTAGTCACGTGATTGTATGTTCCGTCATATCACATGACTTCCTGTATATGTAGGGTTTCCCACCAGAGGACATACCATGGACTTCTATTATATATAGATACATAGATATAAATAAAGATTTCTTATTTCTATTATCCCTATTATATGTATAACTGGAAAGACGATGGTGTACTGTGCTGTATTTTCTGATGCATTTTACCGTTTAGCAAAAAATTGCAGCTGCTGCAATTTGGATATTGCACTTGGCCATATATTGTGTTTTCAATATTGTTTCGATTATTTGTCCAGCCCTAGTTATGATACGCATGTAAAGTCATTTTTCTGACGGCACCTTTGTCCAGTTGTGTGTGTCAGAAACGTTGATGTGGCGTTACTCCAACGTTTCCAAGGCTTTGAACATTTTTGAGAGTGTTGAAGCAGGAACTAAGTGAATGTGAAAGCAAGTCTACGCTAGAGATCCATTTCATACTCATTAGACACCCCCCCCCATGTTATCCGGTGAACGGGCTTTGCGTGCCACCTGATTGGTAGACAGGGGTCACCTGGTGGATGTCCCCCCCCCCCGGCAATCGCACAGGAGTCACGTGACTTACTTGACGTTGGTGTTGGTGCAGATGATGTACTCGATCTCGTCCGAGTACGGGTTCTGGAAGGTGAAGCTGCTGGTTCGGATCAACATCCACTCCCGGTTCTTCATGCGGAACCGGTACATCACCGACAGAACCTGGCCCTTCAACTTCACCACCTGGGGGGGCGGGGGGAGGCATGGTCACACAGGAGGCCACAGGTCACAAGGCTGTTACCGCTCCACAACATGTAAGATGTGAGAACTGCATGAAAGAGGCTGAAGCTGAGAGGAAGCAGAGATATGAAGAAGGGATAACACTCAGTTGGGCAGGGGGGGCAGGGGGCCTCCTAATAGCTTCCTATTGGGGCCAGGGAGGTGGATGACCTCTGACCCGAGGAGAAATCGGAAGGCCGGTTGTTATTGCAGCCCGGGATGTTCCGTGCGGGGTGGTCGCGACTGGGCTCTGTCAGGACGGGGAGAGCCACCGTATCAATATCAAAGTCGCAGCTAAATGTCAGCGTAAAAATGTCAATGGAGAGACTGACTTAAGTGAGGGATCTGGAGACAAAGGAGCAAAAAGTGCAATCTCTGCTTCTCTCAATTGTTTGTTGACATCGCTGGTGTGTGTGTGTTATCACTAGTGGGTGTGTGTGTGTGTGTGTGTGTGTGTGTGTGTGTGTTATCACTAGTGGGTGTGTGCACGTGTGTTATTACTAGTGTGTCTGTTTGTGTGTGCGCGCGTGTGTGTGCGTTATTAGTGTGTGTGTGTGTGTGTGTGTATGTGCTATTAGTTTGTGGTTGTGTGTGTGTTATTACTAGTGTGTGTGTGTGTGTGTGCTATTAGTGTGTGGGTGTGTGCGTATGTGTGTATGTGTGTGTGTGTGTGTGTCAGTGTGAGCACAATGCGAGTGTGGGACGCACGTGGACACGTTAACAAGTTTAGCTGTGGAGGATGTAGAGTCCAATGGTTTCATTAATTTGTAATCGCATTAACGAGCGGTGCGTTATCGAGCGGTGCGTTAGCGAGCGGTGCGTTAGCGTGGCCGCGGCACCTGAGAGCCAATCAGGGACGACTCCCGAGTGGCACCCGAGTGTTTAGTGTTTCAGGCTCCTGTGTTGTACTGTGTTGTGTTGTGTCTTCTGCATGATGCAAAGTATACACAGCAGAAACATGGCACACACACGCACACACACACACAGCAGAAACATGGTCCACACACACCAGAAATATGGTCTACACACACAAACAAATGCACACAGCAGGGATAGGATATGGTCAACACACACCCACACCCACACCCACACACACACCAGAAATATGGAATGTGTCAACCAGACAGCCGGCGTTTGTTTGTATTCCCCCCCGCCCGCCCGCCCGCCATACACACCCCTCACACACACACACACACACACACACACACACACACACACACACACACACACACACACACCCCCGTACTCCCTCTGTCTCGTCTTGTCTGAAGTGTAGCAGGGAACCGACGGCCGCTCTCACATAATATGTGAACGGACCAAAAAATAAGAAAGAGAAACATGACGGGCTGTCGGTTACGTTTCAGAGGGCTGGGAAACAGCAGGTTGCTGGGAGAGTGTCAGAGATAGAGTGGGAGCAGCGTGGGCTCCATATGGTTCTGATGGCATATCCTCCTCCTCTGCCCCCCCCCCCCCGTCCATCCTCCCTCCCTCCCTCCCTCCCCATCCCCCCTTCCATTCTCCCTCCTCCCTCCTATACTGGGAGCTATGGGGCTGCTATGCGTGCTGGCTCCTCCATACCTGCTGGAAGCTTTCCCTCAGGTGACTCTGGTCCTCCGGGTGACAGAACTCAAGGATGTCTTTTCCCAGCAGGTCCTGTGCAAGCAGAGCGTGAAGAACCAGAAGACGGGTCCGGGGTTAAGAAAATCAACTCGATTCTCGGGCTCGAGTTGAACAGTTGAGAGTTGGGGGAGTAACCAAATAACTCGATCACACTGTCTTACTTATTGAGTAAGCACAACACAAACTATACAGTGTACACATTTGGATATGAATAAGACATTGTACATAACGCATAATACAAACTTTGCAGTATATATATTTAACTATCAATAAAACGTCTTCACTAAAAACAGCCAAACATCGCTCTTCCAAGTCCCAACACTTCACGGTTCTGGCTCCGCTCCGGAATGAGCTCCCGGCTCACGTCAGGACAGCCGAGTCGCTTGCGAGCTTCCGCAAGAGACTCAAGACCCCCCTGTTCAGAGTTCACCTGGACTCTACATAACCCCCCCAGCACTAACCTGCGTGTTTATATGTCTTAACACTTATTAATGGCACTTAACATTGTTGTTCGTTCTCAGATGTTGTATCATGCTTAGAATCGCACGCCTGCCCAGCTACTTACGCAGGCAACTTGGCAATTATGAAACTCGTTCTATTCGTCTCGTAAATATGAATGCTTGAAAACAGCTCTATTCTTATCTTCAGGTACCACAGTGATATATTGCTGCCTCTCCTTCAACAAATGTACTCTTTGTAAGTCGCTTTGGATAAAAGCGTCTGCCAAATGCCCTCAATGTAAATGTAAATGTAAAACTGTTGATTTTGTCTCATCTTTGCTAAAGCCACTCTGGTGATTCTAATAATGAGTCTACTTGAGCTGTACCTTAGCCACAACCCGGATGTGTCTAAAAGGGAAAGTTTAATTCCTAGAATACACACACTGTGTGCCTAGCTGGCCCCACTGCAGGTAAATACAGCCTTCCCATTTGATATATAATATATATATATATAAACAGTCATTACCAAGGTAATATGAATGTGAAAGCTATTCAATCTTGTGTGTCCTTAGTTCACCACATGCAGCAACCTGAGCTCAACTGCTTTATTGTTTTTTCGCGTCGAAGCCACTTCAAAGACGTTGAAGTATTAAGATATCGCACGGTGCACTGAAGAGACTGCCAATGACCCACATATATATTATGAAATGTGATTTCCTAATGGAGACAAAACAAGAGCAGTGCAGTCTGTTGGGATTTAGCCAATGGTGCAAAGTTTACATTGTAATGCAGAAGATGTTTTATTGTTTTATACATTTCAGTGTTTGGTGCCGTTAATGTTAAGGTTACGCTCCACTGACTCTCCAATATGAAATTCATATTTCACAATTTTTTCCCCTGAAAGCAGAGCTGATATGTACAAAATAAAACATTCATAAGTATAACAAAGTGGACGGGGGTGGGGGTAGGGAGGGTGAGGTTTGTTTTTCTCTGGTTTCGCCTGCAGAACAGGCTCCGGCGAGCGAGCGAGTGAACCGATCGAGTGAGTGTAAAGGCCACGTGGGGGTCAGAGGGCGGGCTGCTCTCTAGGAACGCCGCTATCGCCACTGCTAATGTTCTCCCCATCCGTCACCACTCCCGTCCCCTGTCAGCACGGTGACCCCTGACCCTCCACTGGCAGCAGCAGCAGCAGGGGGCATGTGCAGGAGGGGTGTGGGGGGGGGTACAGTATGGTTCAGTTCAACTCCTAGCACACTCTGTTCCCCAAACACAAACCCAAACACAACAAAAAAAAGAGAATCGCATGAGTAGTTATGGGCAGCCCTTTTTTTTCCGGCCCCCTTGCTTTCACAAAAGGTCAGAGGTAGTGCAGAAGTGAGCCGGGGTTCGGTTACATACTTCAAAGGCTGTGATTTAATCTAATAAAAAGCACATTTCAAAGAGAGAAAACTAAAGGCGGACAAATATAGAAAAGTTGCTGACACACTCTGTGCTCTCGAGAGGGTCGATGGCGGCCAAGACGGCGTTCCAGTGTGACAGTTTAGAGCGCGAAATCGCCGTCATCATTGTCATCGCCGCCTCGTTGCCATTTCCCCGCCAAAATGAAGACGGACAGTTTTAGTGTACTGATATCATGATATGGGGGGAGGAAGAATCTAACGGCCCCTGCTAGGACGTTTGACTTGCAGCCATATGGTTTGTGGGTTCAGTCGCCAATGTCTGGAGTCTGCCGTCTTAGGGGTATGATTCTCTTGTCCGGCAACAGGAAGGTTGTTGGTTCGATCCCTGGGCTCCGCCTAGCTCAGTGCCGAGGTGTACCTGAGCAAGACGCCACCTAACCCTAACGTACTCATTATGTGCAAGGTTGTTACCTTGCATGGTTGGCACCACCGTCGGTGTATGAATGGGTGAATATGAGGCAACTGTAACACGATAAAAACGCTATATTTACCATCTACCTGTTAGGACTGCTTGAGCAATGGTGCCTAATACAACTAATATGACCTTCTGCCATGTGAAATCCATCAGGAAAAAGTCACTGTTTGCTAAATTACTACATAGTTCTAAATATCAATGCACCCGGTTTTGTTTTGAAAATGAAAACACAAAAATAAAATGGCCGTCTGTGCGCCTGACCTGCGGCTGGTAACCGATGACGTTGATGCAGCGCGGGTCGACGAAGGTGATGACGCCGTCCGAGTTGTGGCGGGACAGGAACTCTGTGGGCACCGATAGGCCGTTCATATCCATGGAAACGGGAGAGCTGGTCACCTATTGGAGGAAGAGGGAAAACAGGAAGGAGTTTACGATGCGGCAGAGATTGTTTTTAATGGGAAAACAGTAAAAATGAAACGCAGACGATTCGGGATTTCATCAGATTTGAGGCCAACACTTTAATAATAAAACTAATAACAAGCCACAAAACAAAAACTATTAAGTGCCTAGCTTTCACAGCAAATCCGCCAATAGGAAACAATCATACTCTACTATTTAATTGTGGATATCTACTCAGGGGACGAATTGACATTGTAGAAATTTATATCATCAGAAAATGAAATAACATCATCAGACAAGTGAAATCACATAACCGTGATAAAGCCATTAAAACGGTTAAAACTAAGCATCGCAACATCCATTCTTTACAAACTACAACAACAACAACAACTTGTGAAGGTACACCAGCACCACACTGCTGACGCTGCCATGCGCACGGAAAAACCCCAAACAGCCGCGTCGGTGTTTACAGTGTGTGGAGCTCTGCCAGGAGAACATGATCACGAGAGCGAACGATGACTAACGTCTCCTGGCTCGCTCAGGGCTCCGCTGTGAGAAGTACCCAACGCTGCTGAAGACAAAGGAGAGGAGACCAAAAACAACCAGGGGCCCCAGGGCCCACACAGCTAGCCCTAGCTTAACACCCCCCCACCCACGCCCCCCACCTCCCCCTCCCCCTCCCCTCGACAGTAAACAGACGCGGTTACTGCCGCCGATCTGCCCCGAATCATGTTTATTTCTCAGAGGCTTGCGGTGCGTAAACTGTACCCGTCAGCTACTAAGCATCCCCCCCCCCCCCCCCCCCCCCCAGCTGACCCGGTCCACAGGAACAGGGGGGGGGGAGGAGGAGGAGGGGAAAGGAGGGGGGGGGGACCCAGGGAAAACTGAGTACCATCACAGGAGAACCGTGAGAACTTTGATAGAGTGCTGTGATTACCGAGCGGAGCCAAGAATTGGAGGGTAGAGGCGAAGCTCAGAAGGGAGTTAGCCAAGACGCGTTGGACTGATTAGTGATGAGAGGGAGCGGGAAAGAGGGATGCAGGCAGGGGGCGATAAAGGTGATCATATTGGAGGGGGAGGAGGTGGATATGACAGGATGTGGATGGCCTCCCTTCGCTCCAATGCACTGATCTCATAATCCTGGATCCGAGAAAGAAGAAAAAACAAAAGTTTTTTCCCACTAATCGTTGCCGATTGCCTCCGGTCGAGCGGGAACAGTCCGGCATGCATACAAATGTGCACCCTATCACGCTAGGCTCACGTACCAGCCTCTCTCTCTATCTTTTTTTATGAGCTTTGAGGTTGCTTCTTTGAATGCGTGCCACTGTGTGGGCGTCTTGAGTGTTGTCTGTGTGTGTGTGTGTGTGTGTGTGTGTGTGTGTGTGTGTGTGTTTGTGTGTGTGCAACGTAGCATAACACCAACACACATGCACGCATACCTGCAGTCTGCCAATGGCCACCAGACAGTATTTTCCGGTCTGCCCTGCCTCTGTGTCCTCGTCTGGTATGGTCATCCCTGGGACAGGCAGAGAGCGGCAGAGAGAGAGAGAGAGCGAGAGAGAGAGAGAGAGAGAGAGAGAGAGAGAGAGAGAGAGAGAGAGGGAGAGAGAGAGACCGACAGGGAGACAGATACCAATATGAGTTGAAAGGTCATAATAAAATGATGTATTAACTGCGTAGACGATGTGATAGGCGATGATGAGAGTATTCTTTGTGCCCGTGTGTGTGTGTTTGTGCAACTGCCACAAAAAATAGGGAAATGTTTCTTTGATTAAAAAACCCTCAATCACAATGTCAACTACACGGTCAACTGCCACGAGAATTAGTTTTTACTCAAAATCACTCGATGCATCAAAGCGACACGCGCAGAATGTTTCTGAACATCCACGACTCAGAGGATCACAAGTGAAATATTAATCATAGCTGGCCTCAAACAAATACGTCTCAGTGATGACATCTGGACTTAACAACACATGAGTGACGTCCAAGCAAAACCGTGTTCGCCAACGAGCGGCTGGCCAACTTTAAATGATGTTTTTTTTTTTTTTGGTCTCTTCGTCAAATTCCTTGGCCATTTAAAAGTGTCTCATAATTACATTAAGATCTTTTCTTTCTGTTCAGATCCCCATAGCGAGAAGAAAAGCACTTCAACAATAACTGATTAGCCTGATTCCGTTTCCAGGGGGTTTGTGAGGTTGGCTGGACAGGATCATGGAAGTGCATGACTCAACACTTGTCTTGAGTCATGCACTTGTCTTCGCAAATGTTTTCACTGTAAACAATGCGACACGTTGCTGGTAAGTATCGTGACGTGCGCGGAGGCAGATGAGATAAATGTTGATGAATGTAGACGCGGCAATTCTGAGATGTTTTTTGTTTTGAGGCGAAGAGCGTTGGAAGTAAATGACGGTATGATTATGGTTAATGGCGTGTCAAACAAAGGGCAGACCTCCTGCAGTTTCCGCCAAATGCGGGGAGCAAATATTTGGAAATGTTCTTTACAGCAAGAACTGAACTGTTCCATTGAAAATGGTACCCAAGAGAGACCGCCAGCTGGCTGCTAAGCATTGTTCACTCTCATAGGTCCAACAACGTCCAATTCATCCTCTTTATCGATTAAATTGAGACTTTTTGCAATGACGGAAATCGAGGAAGGCCAGCCTAGGTTATTTATGAGATGGTACGAAGAGCCAAATTGACATGTACATAACTATGATGTGAATATGTACAGTTGACCAAATACCATCATACCAATACTGATAGCAGGTCATATCATCCTTACCAAGTACCACACTAAATTCCATTGAATTAATAGTCAACCCCCGTGTTAGCTAGTAGCCACCTCTGTCCACGTCATTCAAACGCCACCGCAGGTAAAACCAGCTGTGATCAGTTCAGGGTGAAAGGTCAGGACAAAGAGTGACAGATACACGGCATTGTCAATATTACTTTTACAAATCAGCAACTTTTTTGGTACAAATAATGTTTTTGTTATGTCGAACATTTTTTTTTTGGACCCACAGATTGACGGACTGTCCCGTCATTGCCTGCGCCAGCTGTCACTTCCATGTACAAAAAGAAAAAGGTTTGACATTTCATTTGTCATAATACTTTTTTATTATTAGTGACTGCCATGTGTTATCATAGAGTGGTTATGGATATTTGCTGGTCTGGACCGTAGTGGACAGTTCGATCTGTGATATGTCTCTCTACTCATACTACAGGACTATATCGGGGGTTTTTTTCCAACCTGTACATAGGAGACGACAATTACACACGTCAAGTTCTTGTAACGCTGATCCAAAGGGGAAAGAGGAGGCATTGTACAGGCTGTCGGAAAAGGCTTCAGTCAAATCATTTGAGACGTGTGCCGTGTAATTGAGCAAAATTGCCCAGGAAGGTGTCTCAGGAAGGAGTGAATTGAAGCCATCTTGCAATCTCCTTTTCTCAACGACCGGCTTTGATTCTCATAATCGGGACCAATTTTCACGATTACCGAATTTTCAAATGTCCTTCGTGATTTCCATTGTTCTCCGTATCGACGGACACTGTTCGCCATTTGTCCTCATGTGATTTTCGCCCTTTTGTCCGTGGTGGTTGTGAGCAGATCTCCCCCCCCCCCCCCCCCCCCCGCTGCTTGCTTGGTTATTGCCACTGCAGGGGACTGGACTCGCAGCCGCTTTTGGCCTGGCGGTGTGGATAAAAGACTTTACGACGGATAATATGTGCATGATATCAACGACTTCACCTTCGTTCTCCTTTGTTTCCGAGCAGCACTGCTGCCGTGCAACGCTCCGCATTCTATCCCGCATGATACAATCGTAGGCCTCGTCTGGTCGGTGTAGAATTAGCCGTGTGTGTGTGTCTCTTTGGTGGAATGTTGTTGTCTGAGTCAAGGTCGTTGTTGTTGTGTGTTTTCATGTGTGCCGCGCCGCAGTTCGGTCACACATCTGCGTTTTTTTAACCATTGTTTTTGTCTTGTCCCGCTGTTTGACAACACATTAGCGAGGAGAACATTCCAGGAGGATATATTTAGCGCAAGGGGGGATGAGCCATGTGTCAGTGGAGTGGTTCCTCTGACCCACACATGGAACGTGTTTGTGTGTGTATGAGACTAACCGACGCACCATGACTCGCTGCAGAATTCGGGATGCCAGATTTGATTTGGTTTTTTGGGGTTTGCAATTCATTTTGGACACTTGGTCACAATCTCATCGCTGATGAGAATTCCAGACGATGCCGGGTGAATGTGCGTGTGTGTGTGTCTGTATGTGTGCACGTGTGCATGTCTATTTGTCTATGTACGTTTGTGTGCGTGTCTTTATATGTGTGTATTTACGTGTTGATGTGTGTGTGTGTGTGCACGTGAGATGTAATCAGAGTGTGCATCATCAGGACTCGTGTGCAACCCAACCTCTTGTTTGTGTCGACATTCTAGCTCACGCTTACAAACATTCATTAGGAACAGACCAGCGATAACCACAGTGGCTCCATAATATTAACATTGGTTGCAGCAAAAAATGTGCAAGATAAACCAACTTTTCCCGTAGACGGTGTGTGATCCGTGCGACAATAATAGCCTTGGGGGGGGGGGGGGGGTGTGGAGAATATCTATCATCCGACAGACAAAAGAGAAACTCAACCCAACGGATATGAACGGTGAAGTGGATACATGTTCGGGAAATAGGTGTGTGTGTGTGTGTGTGTGCGTGCGTCTGTGTTGTTGACCTCTGTGACCTCGTGTGTAAGCAACACAGGGCTGCTCACCAGGTACTGTTCAGCCAGGACCCAGGATTCCCCAGGCACACACTCGCCGATGGTGAGTGTGTGTTCATGTGTGCACATGAACTA